>VYYI01001209.1:0-21201 GCA_021029175.1 Bilobella aurantiaca
AGACGGACAGACATGACGAAAACATAAGTAGCTTTCAGCTTCGCTTCCGCTACTAATAAACGCAAATTTTTCAAAATCATTCTTTACTGCTTTTGCTAAATTATTTCAAATACTTTCAAAAAATATATCGATCAATTTATTTTGTATACTTTGTGTTTTATAACTTGGCTTCCTGTTAAATTTCCAAAACAGGACTTCCGGAAACCGCTCGGAGACGCCGCCTCCGTGTCCAGAATATTATATGGTGAAAACACATGACTGATGAAATGACTAATTAAACGATTCGCGGAGGGTCCATGCCATAATGCCTAAAATAAAAATCTTTACACAAAAATCTCTAAAATCAAAATCTCTACGAAGTGCAAATCTCTAAAATAAAATTTTTTACAAGTTAATAATCTCTAAAACCTCTAAAATAAAAATCTCTGCAAGCTAATAATCTCTACACAGTAAAGACCACTAAAACTAAAAGTATCTCTAAATTATAAAAAAAGAGGCCTTGTTCAAAACTTATATGGGGTCGAAGTTCTAAACATATTAACTGAAACGAGCCAAAAAAATGCAGTTTGCGCTCACTTTTGCGAGCGAAATCAGCATTTTTTGACGCGTTAATCTCCTGTGTATTCACTTACAACGGCTCTTTAAACCTTAAAACTAACGTTTTAAACCGAACCTTAAAAGTAGAAGAAAATTGTTAAACTTTGACTCATTGTAACTTTTGAACCGGATTCTTATTCTAAACATTTTTCTTGTGTAGAGATTATTAACATGTAGAGATTTTTATTTTAGAGGTTTTTAAAGTTTAGAGTTTATTAAGCTGTAGAGATTTTTATTTTGGAGATTTGCGCTTTGTAGAGATTTTTAATTAAGAGATTTTTTTTAAAGATTATTGTTTAGAGATTTCTATTTTCGGGGTTATGGCCAGCTTCCTTGTGGATGTATTAAGGATAGTTTTAATAACCAATTAGTCCAATTAAACTTCTCCAATTGATCGAAACCTTATTTTAAGGTTGAGTTTGCTGAAGGGATGTTGCCTCTTCCTTGGTCAACTCGCAACTTCTATCGTTGTCTATACAACACTCTTATGCCCTTATGTCTTTCTTACATACTAAACGCATCTTCAACGACCAAGCCGATGATGAGCGGTTACTGCCAATTTAAGGCGTAGTCCAAAGTATTAGTTCATGAAATTTCCATCAGGTTACGTAACCTATAATTTAACTTTATCGTTATCTTAGGTATCAGTTTGAACCCAAGGTCATATTATCATGATTGCATTAGTACCTTGAATTGTCAGTTTCTTATATAATTGTACAGCGTAAAAGTAGTTTCAATGCAATTTACAAGTTGTTTCGAGCCCATCGCTTTTTCTATACCTTTTTTTTTATTATATTTATTTTAACAAATTTTCCACTCGCATTGAAACGTATAGCTTTGGAAGGATTTGTAATTATTTCTCTGAAAACCCTGCAATTTTATGTGACTTAAGAATTGAATGCGCAATATCCTCGTGCTCTTAAAAATTGATATTAACTTCACATTAATCCTTTGACAAGTTTTAACACAATTTAAACACAAATTTAATGAAAGTTTACATAACAATAATAGTTGAAATGCCTATTCCACCTTAACAAGGGACAAACAAGCGGCATTGTAAATCAAAAGTAATGCTTCTAACACTGACAGGTTATATTTACAAATTTTGTATGTAAAAGATGTGGGCAGTTATCTTGCTACCGAACGAAGTATTAAGAAGTCACGACTATTACTTGGCATCTCATAGCATTGATAGAAATGTACACATTTAAACAGAAATAAACTTTCTGTTTAATATGTGAAAGCTATCGTTAAGTAGATGCGCCTCTTTCGTACAAATTCAAACGTTATTATACCGTGCGTTTCACCAGAAACTGAATCCCCAAAATAAAAAAAAGAATGTTTATTTTGCGCAACTATGAGGGAATCTTGAGGCAAAAGTAATTGCATAATCTAAGGTGAATCATTGACAACGCTAAGAGAAAATAAAATTTACTGCAAATGCCACTTCAGTTTCCAGTGAAACGCACGGTGTATACGTACAAAATGCAACTTTAGAATGGATTGACAAGAATTGAAATTCAAATAAATTTCTGAACAGAATTATGATTTTGTTCTTTTTTTTTAAGTTGAATTAATATAATAACGTAGGCTTGTAGAGTTAAACAATTATTTCTTAATTCTGGGTTAAAACAACGCTGACATACATTTCTGTCCAGAACAGGTGCACGCATTGGGAACCTACCAACGACGTATATAATAATTTAGCTTCCATGAAAATACAAAACAAGATGATCCAATAGTATTTTTTTGACAACTGAAGCATAATATACATATTTATTGGAAGCAAACTATACAAACTGCAAAATTAATCAAATGTAATCTCTTTCACAACTTATTTCACGGTTTACGTTTTTAAAAAATCATTCCTCTCTTTGTCTCATGATTTTTCAACTCTACTTTTTAATTTCGCAAGCCATTAATTACACAAATTCGCTAACATCAACAAAATAACCAATGTGTTGATCCAAACTTCAGAATTTAATGAAAAATTCACAACTTAAGTGGTCAAATTATTTTACTTTATAATACTTCTAATACACCTTGAGCAAGCATATTTGCAAGAATGTTAAAAATCAAGACCAATAATTTCTTAATACATATTTCATAACACAAGAATTTAGAACTCTATTAATAGTAACTCATCACATTACATACAACAGCATGAATTTTTTTTAATCCAGGCATCCTATGCCATGCCAAGCTTTTACATAAATTAAGCCAATTGTTTCTTTAAAGGCCAATGCTGACGAGGGGAATTATGCTTACGACGATTTCCCAATTTGAAGAAAATCAATTTTCAATAACCGTTACTGGTCTTAGTTTCCATTTTGACTGACGTTATTAAATAGAAAACAATAATTATGGCCTCAGAATTTTAACCTCCTACTTTGTATTGAACGTAATGAAAACTGTGCTAAATTTTGCATTTGGTTAATTAAATATTCAACATAAATGCAAAAACGCAAACCTCGCATTAATAAAGGATATTAATTATAATTCTTGCGCGTGTGTTTAACCTCAGTAATTCTAGTCCACCTTATTCAGTAATTCTATTAATTAATGAAATTTGTAGGTTTTATCACCAAATTGCAGGGTTTCTAGAATAGAAAAAATATTCCAATTATTTATAATATATTTAAAATGTTTTCAATTTAAATCTACCACAAACATTTCAAAAGCACACTGTGCCATTACAGCATGTTGAGTAATTACGAGCTGTCTATTTTGAAGGGATGTATAAGTTCCATTGGTAAATTAAAACTGGTTGAAATTGAATTATCCAAAATAACAGGGGTTGTCAAAGGTGTAGAAAATAGGGGCCGACAAAAGTTTCTAGCAATTCTAGGACTGACGCTTTATTTCACAAACTTCATCCTCTGCACAAAAACATTATTTAAGTCGGAAATAATTTCAACCAAGACAATTGCTGCGTTTCTTCTTATCGCGTTTCTTGGTGTTATTAGTTTTCGTTTAACGTTTATGATTCACTATTCAGAGCTGGCACAGCTAATTAATAATTTAACGACTTTCGGTAGAGGACCAGGTAAAATTTCGAGCGCAATTTAGTTTTGTAGGTACATTCAAAATATATTAATCTATTTCAGAGTATGCAAATTTGGAGAGTTCCAAAACATTACGTGGACAACTATATTTAGTTGCTATGGCCAGCATCACCGTCATCGGCGCAACCGTTCCGATCCAGACTTACTTTATTAATAACTCACTGTTTACTGCAAAATATTTGTATGTAATTTATGCAATTTCCTCACCGATGACTTCAGCATTTTTTGTATCTGACATAGTCACTATTGTTGGTACATTTATTTCCTCCATACTTACGCTCGTGATCTGGTTGCGTAAAGCATGGTAAGATATTGTTCTGCTTTAAATTTGTATTATATGACCGCAAATTAATATACCTTAGTTTGGAGTGGCCATCTGACTTGAGTCATCCAGAAGCCGAATGCATACGTCGCTATCGTGCGATACAGCTTCTCAATCAAATACACAACATAGTATTTGGAACTATTTTGCTTCCAATATTTAAGCTAGCCCTTGTGTTGTGCATTTTTGTCACTGCATACGCCGTGATTCGATTGAGACAATCACTAGCATTTGCCTTGCTTGTTATAATTTCCTTTGAGCTTCTTACATTTTTGCTGTTAATTGCACCTGGAGCTTTACTAATGTCCACTGTTTACAACATTTCTATAAAATTCTGTGAAAGGATGAAACTAGTGCAACAAAGGAAACAATCCGCAAATCGAAATGATATGCACCTCATCAAAACACTTGCTTCAATTCCTATTCTAAAATGTACAATCGGAAATTTCTATCATATGGAAGGGGTAATTTGAATATTGAGTTATAATTTTCTTTTTAAATTATTATTGATATTTATGATAGGAAGCAAAACTCACTCTACTGGATAATATTGCACGCGGAATAGCGTTCACACTACTTTCTGTACATTAACGAGCACATATACAACCATTCTTCGTGGAAAATAGACAGGATAGATCACCCTTGCTTCGTAGTGAGTTAAGTAGCCTAAAATTAAAAGAAGAAAAGAAACCAATGGACTTACAACTTACTTTGTTTAAGTTCAGATTCAGATTACTTTTTAATTGCAACATGTACCTTGTGTTGCGAACTACGAATTTATAAATTGTATAATCGTGACAATGTAAAAGAATATTTAGCGATTTTTTTTGTAATTTTTTAGGTTTATTTTTAATACTAAGTATAAATTTATTTTAATTAATATTGAAAAATCTTTGGATCATATGTACCAGCAACAATTCATCGCTCGTTGCTCTACAGTCTGGAGCTAGGCTTAAACAAATTTTTTAATAATTGTTCACGAGTGTAACGTTTTTGTTATGACAGCCAATAGGCAGTTGAATGCGAGATATTAATTAATATTTATGGAATTTGACCAGCTGCCAAAACTCAAGTATTACACTTTTCTTGACTGACATGAATTAAAATTTGCTTCGAATTTACTAAGAAATCCAATAATTCATAAACACTTTTCAGGAGTAAATACCAATTAGAAGGTATTGCCATCAAGGTTTCGCACGTATAAATGTTTGACTTTAAAGGTTTGAGTATAGTTTTTTAATAGAATTCCGAAGAAATGCAGCAATTTCTTGCAAAGTTGTTCGTCATTCTGATTTTTTGCAGTCAAATAGCTTCTCAGAATTTCGAATTGTCGAATGATTTTAGTAAAGGCAATAGCATTTTGTCATCAGGCTACTTTAAAGGTTACGACATAATACTAGTTGTTCCAGAACAATCTTCCGCTAAAGCTGGGCTTCAATTCATTAGTGGACAGACAATTCAGCAAGTCTTAAATAACAGTTTGGGATCATTTGGCGACATATTCTATCATACCCAAACTGCAATGATCAATAACAACAGTTTTCACAAATTCGCCTTAAAATCTGTTTTGAATGAACGAAATCATGGAAGAACGGCATTGTTTCTTTTTCCTTCTGACAAGGCTTCTTTTGTTTCATTGGTCCAAATTGTCGCCACTTTGTATGCAGAAGAACCCGGCAAAAACTTTGATACAAGGCTTTTTACTTTTTTTGTGTGGCCGGAAATTATTAAAAAATCTGACATAAGCAGCAAAAGTCAAAGCCTACTGCATCCATTGACAAAAGACTTCCGAATTAATACGGAAGTCTTTGTACTTTTCCAAACTGAAGATTCAAAGGAATATACGCTAGTCGAATTTTATTCGATAAGAGGCGTTTCAATAGTTCAGTCAGTTAGCGATTGCTGGTCTTCAGCAACAAGAGATTGCTATATTTTAGCTAGGCGTTACATACGGCGGAAGAATTTTCAAGGTGGAGTTGTCAAGATCACGGCCGTGGTGAGCAATTTTTTAAATTATGAATTGTAATTAACGTTACTGGAATTGGAAAATTATCTCGTAATATATTTTAGGATCATATATGGGATCTATGCGTCACTTCATATACGAGAACAAATGGCACCCTTGAATTTTCGGGCGGAATTTCTGTCGTGACAATTTGGGGAATTCAGGACGCTTTGAATTTTACGTAAAATGGATTACGTAAAATTTGAAATAGGAAATTTTTTACAAATATTTTAACTCTTACAATTCACCCCTCCCAATCCAGATAGTTTTTAGTTTACATCTATGCATGGCTTAACTCATATTCCTTTCGGAACATGTATTAAAGAAATCCATCTTTTTTCTAAATATTTATCTAATAGTAAGTATAAATTTTGGTGACTTAAAATTTGACTACGAAATTAATTTTAAGCTAAGGGAGCGTGGTTGTTACACCACTTTCCAGCTTGGAAAGTAAAATTGTACATTTCAATTTTTGTTACATTTGTAGGATAGTTGCCATAGATTCTCTAGGCTACATTGCGTTAGTTCCGGATGGTTCTCTCATTGGTGTTGGAGGGCAAGTTTACAAGAGCCAAGCAGACTTGTCAATCACACTCGAGTATCTACTTGAAGACCGCGTTGGCAGAATCACTCCACTTTTCCCCATATTTATTGACACGTAACATTTACTTAAACATTTCTAAACATGAGTTTTTAGTATTAGACATTTTGATTATATGTGTACATTACAATATATTCTTGTTTCAAGGCTTTCACTAGTTACTTTTGATTAGACATTTGGGAAAAAATGGAGTCGCTACTAACACAAAATCAGCCTTGCCAAAACAAGCCCATCCTAAGACAGGATGTTAAAACTCTTGTCTTAGGACTGGTTTTCCTGGCTATTATATATGTGTTGTGTTTGTAATACTCATACTTAACAGGTTCGTGTGTGTATGTTCGTTGCAATGGAACAAAAAGTTTAATTGTGCATTGGAATTTCAGTTCCTGCCCTTGAACCCAACTTTCATAGTTGGACAAAAAAAAACATTGTGCAAGATTAAAATTCGCCTAACAAGCCCGCCCTTGTAGGGAGGTCATTGTAAAAATAGTTTTTTATGAAGTGGCGGAGACGAAGCGAAAGCGAATTTATGTTTTCGTGGATTTAGTTCGTCCATCCCCTTAAGGTCAACGATATAGTTTTATGAAAACATGATAAATGACATCTAAAGATTTGTTGCTCGTATGAGGGTGAACAACACAAGTATATGACACTTCTCTTGTGGTTCTCTCTTGACTCCCAAAATGACTCCTTACCCTCAAAATGGTCATTCAACACAATTTTTGTACAAAACATACAGTCAACGTGGTTTTAATGAACAATAGACTCAGAGAACCAAAAATACCTCTTGATCCCGAAATAACTTCTTTTCATGTTTTCTTTTATATCGGTAGTTGATAATTTGTCTAATTTTTATATTGACGCACTTGAGTGACCGTTTTAGCACCGTGTATTTTGCTTATTTCTAATTTCGCAAACATTTTTTATTGAACTTGCTCCTTTAGAGTTCGAGCATATTTCCAGCCTCCAGTGGAACTTAAGAATTTCTACTCCTCTCCATTCAGTCTCAGCGTTTGGGCTGTAATAGCTGGCATTTCAGTACTGACTCTCATTGTTGCCTGCTTGTTAACTAAGCTCGGAAGCGGTCTTCATGAAAGGTCATGGTACTCGGCAGAATCCCTTCTTTTTGTGACCATAATCCTTTCACAAAAAGGTATTTGTGAAATACGATAATCATTACTGAATTTAAATTATATTCACTGTTGCTTATTGTTTATCATTTATAGCAGTAGTAGACACAGGGATAAACACAACTGACAATTTATCCGGACGACTGATAGATTAATACGAACTAATGCTATACGAACAGTCGAACAACTAAAACCTACGTAACTTAAATTCGCGTCTACGGTGTCCAAGAAGTCCATAGTACTGTAACAATAGGTTAACTTTTATAAGTATAAATATGTTATAAATGTGATGCAACATGAGCTAGTGACTGGGGATAAGGACAAATAATGGGTATGAAATGCTACGGAGTATGACACAATGAGTAAAAGGTTAAAGTGAAAATATAATTACTTGGACTTAAAATTTCATCAGTGTTGGATCCTACGAATAGATTGGATATATAGATTTTATGACAAACTTGCTGCACGTTTTTTAAAATGATAACATTTATTATAAAGAAAATTGGTAAATACTAGGATGGTACTTTGACCCACCAAGCTTACCTGGAAGAGTGCTTCTACTTACAACGTTATGTCTGAGCGTCCTTTGCTTTACGGCGTATTCTGGTTCAATTATATCCACGCTGGCGGTGAATATCATTCCTGTGAAATCATTCAACGACTTAATTAAGCTCGGTTTCAGATTGATGTTCTACCCGGACCACAACTACCTGTTTTCTCAGAAGGTAAATTTAAGCACGTTCTGCAAAATAGAAATACAAAAAAGTTATTTAAATTAAATATTATTTTAAGTCTGAAACGGGCGTTGGAAATGTGGAAAACAATGGCTTTGACTCTGATGATCATGCTGTCACGAGGACAATTACAGGAGGATTTATTTTTCTCACAACCACGGATGTTTTCCGTCCGCTCTCACGGCGGTTTGTGCTTCACGAACGCTTCTGCTCCTCAGTTTCAAGTATTCATTTTGAAAAGGCACCATTGCAAAACGGATTCTACGTTAGAAAAGGATCTCCAATAAAAGATTCCTTTAATGTTCGGTAAGCAATAATTTAAATGCTAATTCAATGTGTGACATTGTGACCTTTGACTGCTATTAATTTTATAAAATGGTATCAATTTTTAATATTGCAGTATTCTTCAATCTCTTGAAGCTGGGCTTAGCATTCGATACAAGCGAGAGCAATTGGATAAGGAAATTGTGGAGTGCCCAGCAGCTAGGTCGCAACAACACACGCTTGAAATGCGGGAAGTGTCCACGGCCTTCCTTATTTTTCTTGCGGGAAGTGGCAGTGCTCTTTTGATTTTACTCTCGGAAATATTTTATAAGTCAAAGCTTAAGCATTTAACAGAAATTACATGATAGAATATTGGTACACATCATGCGCAAATCAGTTAAGCGATTAGTAGAAAATTGCGAGTAAGTGTTAAACATATTAATACAAATTAAAATTTACCAAATTTTCTGAATTAGATATTTTAACTATAATACGGTAGGCCTCGAAATTAAAGCGTTTCAAACCTTCAGCGCTCCTGGCATCAACTAGTAATTTTGTTTTCTTCACAATTTAGAAATAAAGAAGCGCTCTACGGAGCAGTGCGACTTTGCAGCAGAAAATGCTAAATGCTAAAGTTATTAATAATTCAGAAAGAATCAACATGCAGCGCAACTTGTATTCGGATTAACGTTTAAAATGATTCCTGGTTTTAGCATTACACATTTACTTCATAAATCACTACCCTCTGCAAACGTGCTGATTGTAGTCTTGCGTCATAATAATAATAAGATTAAATTGACTAATCTGACCTCAAAATCCGTTACCAACAAGATTCTTACAAAGTGTCGGTTGCTGAGGATGCTGATATCAAAGTAAAACCAATCGTTTAACTTACTCGTTGAATTATAGCTTTATGTCAACTAAAATCTAATAAAAGTAGGGTTTAAAAATTATTTACTAGTTATTTATAAAGGAAGAAGCTTTGAAAGCTTTCCAAATAGTATCTTATAGAAGCCAATAATAGTAAATACTAATTATTAATAGTACACAGTAGTAATTTATAAGTCTCACGAAGGTTCGTAAGTTTCTGAGTCTAACAAATTTTGTATCTTCATTACCTCTGAATTCAGAAATTTGTCAAAAGGTATCATCTTCATAGTTTGTAAAAATAATAAATTAGTCCAACTTCGTTTTCAAAGCTTGATTCTTAAAACTACTTTTATTAGCAGGACCGCAATTCATCAAAGTAATTAATTGTGGTCTCAAATTGTGAAACCAGTTAATTATGATTCTAAATAAAAAAAAATGCTAAATTTAGTTTAAATACTTTATTTTTTGTTTTGAAAATTGGGGCTTAAATTTAAATGGACTAAAGTTTCCTGAGGCTAACCATATGAATTCCAAATAGCTTAAAACAATTCATAATTAGTTAATTGTGATTAAGAATTTACAACACTTAACTTTTGATGATATTACATGCAATAAGGGGTTCTTAAGTACGCTGAAGCTTACTATGAAATCGAAATAGCTTGAAACAATCTACTAAGTCAATTGTGAGTATTATTTAATACCAATTAACTTTTTAAGATCCTTTTTAATATAAGTTAGGGGGGGGGGGGGTTGTGATACTCTGAAGCTAAAAGGACACCTAAAGGGCCAAAAAACTACTTCCAATTTGGTTAATTGCAATTGTCAATTAGAAAAACTGTTTGTCAAAAAAAATTGACTAGCAATGCTGTCAGCAGACAAGAGTGTACACCACTTCAAGCTTCCAAGATAGAATTTTATATTAAACTGATTATGAATTAGGCATTCTGAAAGCACTTTAATAGGCACCAGAAATATACTCCTGTCTTATGACGGGTTCACCTTATAGTATTTTATAATTCATAATTCAACATATATAATGTAAGTCGGAACAAAAATTCATGTGCTGTTTACTACAATTTTTGAATAAAATTTTTCCCGTAAACGATATGTTGAATACCTTGTAAAAATCAAATATGCAGCAACTGTGGTGGTCTCTTTATTTGAAATGTGTCAAGAAATCAACTTTGACGGGGCACTAAGCAGATGGACAGTCTCTCGTTAATTTGTCACTACTAATAAAGTTATTATTAATTATTCATCAATTCTTTTCTTCTAAAGGATGCAATGAGATTGAAAGAACCTGATGTTATTCGAATTTAATTTGCTCTTGACTCAAAAGCCCTTCAGAAATGCCCATACTTCAGCAATTTGTACAGCTGCGATAATTCTATATAATGCAATTTTGACATTCATTAATTCGAATTTCCACAATATCTGACACCGTTTCAAAGGCATTACACACTTGAATTACGGCAAACAAATACCAATTAAAAGGCACTGTCCCCTGGAACTGACACTAACATATGATTTTTTGAAATCATTGACCAGCATGTTATCGCTTGTCATAATTTAGAAATAGCGGGAATATTTAGCAAGGGGAAAGGCATCCTCTCTTCAAACTATTTTGCTGGATACGACGTCATAATCGTTGTCCAAGATCGCGCATCTGCAGGAATCAAATTTCTCGCTGCACAAGAACTTCAGCAAGATGAAACTTCCTCGTTAGCTACACTTGGTGACATGTTTTACCAAACCCAAATAGCGATTTTAAGCAATGACCATTTCCACAATTTTACTTCCAAGGCTGTTCTTAATGGAAGAAATCACGGAAGAACAGCGTTATTCATCTTTCCTTCTGATAGAGCTTCTTTTATATCCTTGGTAAAGGAAGTTGCCTTTTTGTATGCTGAGGAGCTTGGCAAAAATTTTGATACTAGGTTGTATACATTTTTTGTTTGGCCGGAAATTATTAAAAAATCTGAATTGAGCAGCAAAAGTCAAAGTCTACTGCATCCGTTGACGGCAGACTTCCGCATTAATACGGAAGTCTTTGTACTTTTTCAAACTGACGAAGCAAAGGAATACACTCTAATTGAATTCTATTCTATACGAGATGTTTCAATCGTTCAACCTGTTGATACATGCTGGTCCTCAGTCACGACAGATTGCTACATTTTGGCTAGGCGATACTTACGGAGAAAAAATTTCCAAGGCGGCACCGTGAAAATTACTGCGGTGGTAAGCAGGTTTTTGTTCATATCGATGCAAATGTTTATTTGTTATCGTGATAATTAGATAAGCAATGACAATTAAGTTATGAAATTGGATTTTAAGGATCATATCTGGGATCAATGTGTCACATCATATAAGAGGACAAATAACACCCTTGAATTTTCCGGCGGTGTATCTGTAGTGACTATTTGGGGAATTCAGGACGCCTTGAATTTCACGTAACCAAATAATAATAATAATACGTACAATCCTTCACTAGAATGGTCTTATGCAATGTGTGCAGAAACAACGTAAGAGTAATCAACTATTTTTTTTAAACTAAAAGTAATCCTGATTTTAAATGCTGTGTAAGAGATCTGATCACGATTTGATCAAGTAACTAACTCTTTCAATTACTAATCAATCATCCAATTCATTTTATTATTTTGGTTCAAGTTGCGGAACGCATTTTTCTTAATAAATTATGTTTTTAAGGGCGTTTTATTTATAAAGCCGTGGTTCAATTTTATCACATTGTTTTATAGTAAAAGACGTAAAAGTAAATATAATTTTATGCTATGATTTCAGATTAAGGTATAGATTTTTGACAATTATCATTTGAAGGAATTTTATTGAATCGAGTAATTCTAAAGTAATATATATATATATATATTTAATTTATTACTAAAACAATTCAAAAGGCTCCATAGCAATCACCGATTCCAAAGCTGTCCGTGCGTGCGTGCGTAAGATTACCAAACACATGACTTTGGTTAACTAAAACGCCGATGTGAGTGAAAAGACATTCAACCATAGGCAAAAGTTGCTACCAATACGCGGAAAAATACTGGAAGCAATTGTTCATGCTAAAGACCTAAATCTAAATTTGACGCTGAAGACAATAGTGCAAACATGCTTTAGATTCGACAACTAATTGCTTAGCTAAATTCGAATTAACTTTAAAATGGCAGCAAGTCGTGATCATGAGTCTCTCTAATTTGCTAATTATTTTAAGACTCCCACAACCGGAAAATTTGTTTTCCCCGGTGCTCACTAATAATTTCTTAGTAGCGATGTGTGACATTTATCTTAGGATTGTTGCAATGGACGCACTTACTTATATTGCCCTACTGTCGAACAAGCTCAGCGGTGTCGGAGGGCAAGTTTACAATGGCACTGCTGACGTCTCAATCACACTTGAGTACTTACTTGAAGACCGGGTGGGGCTCATTACGCCTCTCTTTCCACTGTTTATTGACACGTAAAATTGCTTCAAGCATTTTGTTTCTAAAGATATGTATTTATATGTTTAAGTATATATATATATATATATATATATATATATATATATGTATCTATGTTCCTATCAATTACTATTACATAAGAGTAAGAACATTGTAAATATTGAATTCCAAATCTAACTTGCTCCTTTAGAGTCAGAGCATATTTCCAGCCACCAGTCGAACTCAAAAACTTCTACTCATCCCCATTTAGTCCCAGCGTTTGGGCTGTACTCGCTGGAATTTCAGCCCTGACATTGATTGCTGGTTGCTTGTTGGCTAAACTCGGAAGTGGATTTCACGAACGGGAATGGTACTCGGCAGAATCGCTTCTTTTTGTAAGCGTAATTCTTTCACAGAAAGGTACATGAAACAATAATTTGTGGAAATCAACAACAATATAGAAGGAGTAGAGAGACAAGTTAGAATTGTGGCAACACTGTCAGATGGCTCCTCCGTTCTGGGTCATACTAAACCCTAAAATTAAGATGTATTTATTGATTTTGGTAAAAGTAATTTGGGTTTATAAAATTTCTTACAAGGTTGGTACTTCGACCCACAGACGGTTGCAGGAAGAGTGGTGCTTCTTACAATGCTTTGTTTGAGCGTGCTATGCTTCACGGCGTATTCTGGTTCAATTATATCTACGCTGGCAGTTGATATCATTCCTGTGAAAACATTCAATGATTTAATTAAGCACGGTTTCAGATTGATGTTCTACCCGGATCACAACTACCTTTTTTCGCAGAAGGTATATTTTTACCGGGTTTGGGTTTCTAATATTTTGATAGGGGTCTTGCAGTGGAAAGTTTGCAGAGGAAAACTTCGTAGCCAGTTATCGTAAAAAAATTATATTCAAAGACCTTTGTTCATAAAGTGGCTGCCCAATTGCGCTTATTGACATTTCACGATGTAATGTTTTAATATTAAATTGTATATGGTTGCAAAGCATAAGGGAGTTATGGTTGAGCGTGAGCCTCTTTTGGTATAAAAGGAGCCATGGTCTCTCTCGTGGTAGTAATACAAGGAACCTTACCTTTTCCTTTTTCTGAGTTCAAATCTCGGTGGGTCTGCCCATTTTTCCTACAACCCCTTAAGTGGAACATGCTATGCTGTTGCTAACTTCCTACTCTCTACATTCTAGTGTTACATTTAGTGGTGAAATTGCTTTCTAAATCACACATTGATTACGTGTTCCTTAGTCTGAAACTGGGGTTGGAAATGTGGAGAACAATGGCTTTGACTCTGATGATCACGCTGTCACTAGAACGATTACAGGCGGATTCATTTTTCTTACAACCACTGATGTTTTCCGTCCGCTCTCACGAATGTTTGTGCTTCACGAACGCTTCTGCTCCTCAGTTTCAAGTATTCATTTTGAAAAAGCACCATTGCAAAACGGATTTTACGTTAGAAGGGGATCTCCAATAAAGGATTCCTTCAATGTCCGGTGAATTATTCAGATTTGCATATTGTAACATTTTAAAATTTTTGTTTGACAATATGTTAATTTTTTTAAATTTGCAGTATACTTCAATCGCTTGAAGCCGGACTCAGCATTCGATACAAGAGAGAGCAATTGGACAGGGAAATTGTGAAGTGCCCAGTAGCTAAGTCACAGCAGCACACGCTAGAAATTCGGGAACTATCTACCGCTTTTCTCATTTTTCTTGCCGGAAGTGGAATTGCACTCCTAATTTTACTTTTAGAGATACTTTATAAATCAAAACTTAAGCAACTAACCGATTTTGCCTAATGCACTAGAACATTATAGGAAAACCAAAAGCAGCTAACAATATAACCATTCGATTTATTCCTTCGATGGATTGTAATTAAACTGGGGAAGGATAATTATTAGAAAAAATACGATTATATTTACCTTCAAGAACAATAGAAACTATAATTCTTACTTCTTTTTAATTCTAATAATTCTTAATCTTAATTCTGAATCAATCAATCTTAATTTGGTAGGGTAACCCATATTAACATAATATCAAATCAAATGTTGAACATCGACAAAACTTGCAGTCGGATTAGTACCAGAAAAGGAGAAATATGTTTCTGTCAATAAGGCTCACTTCACAGAACTTTCTGTTATCTTAACCGATAAATATTTAATCCATTCTGGGTAGTATCTTGTCAACGAAATATTCTTTATAAGAATATTTAATATCTCTGTACATATTGAATAATTTAAATAGAATATTTAACTTTAAATAAATTACCTAAAATTAATTTGTTTCGCAT
Source organism: Bilobella aurantiaca (assembly GCA_021029175.1). NCBI lineage: Eukaryota > Metazoa > Arthropoda > Collembola > Poduromorpha > Neanuridae > Bilobella > Bilobella aurantiaca. The sequence goes on from VYYI01001209.1 coordinate 15,327, forward strand.
TAAAACACAAGTCCGAAGGCCCGTAGTCCGGGGGTTTAATCTATCATAAGAATTGACTTTTTAACGTTTCGTGTATTATATGCACAAAAATTCGAACCCATGGGCCTAGATAGAATTTTCTACCGTTTCCGTTTCGTTTTCTTTTTATTTCCGTTTCCAAGAAAACATCTTCGTTTTGTTTCCGTTTCCTCAAGGAAACGAAACGAAACGGAAACGCCCATCCCTATGGTCAGCCCCACGTTCACTGCCCAGCAGAAAGTCTATTAGCCTCAGAGCTTCTCAGTCAACTCACAGGCCGAGACCACCCTTCCCCACTATCTAGCATACGCAAACATTGACCAGGCGTATAAGCGAATGTCAAAGATTATCAAAAAATTTTGAATACTAGAAAAACGAACCCGTCCTAAGACAGAATACGCAGTACTCGTATGAGCATCTCTTTGTATGACCAAGGGAAGGAAAGACGTTTTGGGAATTCCTCCCTTCTGGATTGAAACTGAAAGGAAACAAAAATTGATATGCTTTAAAAAAGTGTATTTATCTCTAGTTATAAAGAATTACATATAAACTCTCATCCCCGGCAACTTCAATATTTAAATGTAAGTACGGCTATAAAAAAGTCAAAGCTCAATCATATATTTAATTATTTCTAAACAAAAATTGTATGCCTTGAAATATCATAAATACTATGGCAAATACAGGAATGGAAATTTTACACAATTACTAATTTCATTATATCCGTGGTATACAATTTGTTGAGCATAATTTCTCAGAAATTTTAACGCTAATTAATTTACCATTCAATTAATATTATTTTAGAAAAGATATTTGCCCTAATATAACCCTATGAGTTGACACTGATAATATGTGCAGCATTGGTGAGTTGTCTGGAAAAATGTGACTCAAATGTGATAATAATTTCTGTCCTCAATAAATTTCAAAATGTTATCAGAAAATTGCATATTTTGTACTTTGCAGATTTAACAAATCATAGTCCCTTTAGAAACTGACATAAAAAAAGTTGTGAATTTGTGTTCACTAACAGAATAGAAAATCGAGTCACGGGATCATTGTGCTACAAATGCAACCGCAACCAATTAATGGCTCCATATTTCATCATAGATAGGACGCGTATTTTACACTTATTCGTGTATGTTAAATTGTATATATTAATATTTATTGATTTGTACAAATGAATATGCTATGTTTTTATTTATTATACCTAAGGTTCAGTAAGATTTAAATAGTATGTAATTCATAATGTATTTAAAACTTATAAGTATAATTGTTCAGCTTTGATATAATTTTGTATAATTTGTGTTGATTGGTAGGTCGGCAGATGTTATCAGAAAATAAGTGGTCTCATAGTTTCGTGTTATTATCATGTAAATATAGTTATGTAAATTTATTCACCTCAGTTTGCTTCAGTGGAGTTCTGCTTATTGTCTAGAAATAAAAAATATCCAGCCATGCTGAGTAGCCACGAACTCTTGATTTTGAGGAAGTGTTTGCTTCATATAAGTAACCTACAAATTATGGAAGTTCACCTATCTGTATCTACAGGAGTTGTTGTTATTGGCGTTAGTGCTTTATATATTGAACACATTTCTCTGCACAATTACATTTTTTGAATCAAAAATGATTTCTGGAAAAACTATTGCATCGTTTCTTGTTATTTCATTTATTGGCATTCTTCCTTTTCGTTTCACTTTGATGATCTATAATTCAGAGTTGGCACAACTTATTAATAATTTACTGACCTTTGGGAGAGGCCCAGGTGAAAATAATGTGTAGTACTTTTTAGAACAATGAGTTTGTCAAAACACTTAAACTAATTATTTCAGAACACAACTTGGTGGAAAATTCATACCCCAAGACATTGCGTGGCCGACTGTATGGAATTTCTATGATTGGCATAACAATTTGCGGCGTAGCCGTTACACTCCAGAGCTATTTGGTCAACTATGCCCTATTTTACTCAATACATATGCATGCAACTTATATAATTTTATTAACAGCATCTGCAGTATTCTTTGTATGTGACACAGTCTTAATTGTTGGAACATTCATTTCTTCAATTCTAACCCTTGTTACCTGGTTACAAAAGGCATGGTAAGCAATAAAGTGAACCAACAATGTACAAGTAGAAATATTAAAAGTATAAGTTGTTAGTTTGAGTCATAGAAAACCGGATTGCATAGATCTATATCGTCGCATACAACTTCTCAATCAAATCCACAATGTAGTGTTTGGTTCTATTTTGCTTCCAATGTTCAAATCAACTCTTGTGCTGTGCATTTTTGTAACTGCATATGCCGTCATTAAACTAAGGCAATCGCTACCGCATGTTCTGTTTATGATAATATTTTTTGAGCTAACTACATTTGTAGTACTCATTGCACCCGGAGCTTTGTTGATGTCTGCTGTCTTCAACATTTCATTCAAATTTAGTCAAAACCTAAAACAGGCGACAAAAATTCAAAACCTTGGTTCATACCAACAACGTTTGCTGTACAACCAAACATTGGCTTCTATTCCTCTCTTGAAGTGTACTATCGGAAATTTCTACCACATGGAAGACGTAATACTAAATTTATAATAATTTACTAAAGTCATACTAATTCTATCTTACAACAGCAAGCCAAGCTTACACTGTTGGACAACATCGCGCGTGGGATAGCATTCACACTCTCTGTCTGAGGAGTAACCATGTAAATCCTATTATCTTATATTCTCACCATTTGGTTAGAAACAAAAAACATCGATATTCAGCCAAGCTATTTAATATGAATGCAAAATTTTTTACAATTAAAGTTAATGTTGTTAGCTCAAAGTGTTTATACTTTAACACACAGAAATTTAAATCTCAAAATTCATAATTTGTCCATTTCTATAAATAATGGTATGCTTGTGTTATAGAGTAAACAATAGTCAAGTCAACTCGCGCATCAGAAATACTGCAAAATATATTACATGTTATAATTTGAAATTGAGTAATTTTTGAATTCACCAAATCATCACACAAATATGAATTTAGATTTAACTCGTGAATATAAATATGCGCTCATAGTTCAGCATTGTAATTTATTCAGTCTCATGGTCAGTATAGCATTGTATAATTATATTAAAAATGAATTTTGGTTTACGAATGAAGACTTTTAAATCTTACAAAATATTTGAAAATTTGAAATTTGAATATTTTGTACTTCTAATTACTAAATTTTAATTCGCATTAAAGAATTTTGTGTCCTAATAATGGAAACGCATACTGCTTTATTATCTTCTACTAAACTAGCTCATGATATTTGCTTACAATTTTTTAAAATTTGAAAAAAATATTTAGTAGCTTCATAAGATTTATTACATGTTAACCGACGAAACGAATAGTCAGGTATTTTAAACATTTCCAGAATAGCATAATAAGGATTTTAAAATTAATATATATTTGACAATATTGAAAATTATATCAGCAGCTTAATTTTACATGAAGCACCGTTGCATTAGTAATAATTCATATAACATATGTTGGAATGATGGTGATTGTGCTGAAGCTCGTTCGCTTCATTTATGAATAAATAAAAAATACTTAAACAATCTGTACTACATGCAAAACAGCAAATTTGAAATGTATCGCGTAGTAGAGGAAAAACGGATATATTTATTTTGTAGTCTGTAAATCTTGTGCGTATTGTATTCCAACTTGCCGCCGCATTTCGTCTTTAATTTCAGCAATAAGCAAAGCCTCCTGGTGCGACATTGAAGGGCTTTCCGTGAACCCTGCATTCCAAGCTTATAGCAACTGTATGGTCATTGGTAAATTTTATTTCGATCTACTTACCAGACGTAATGCACTTCCTTACTTCTTCTGCTTGGAAGGACATGCCAACCGCTGTACCTCCATAATTGAATTTCTTGTTAACCCTTGCAAGTTTGAAGTCTTTAACACCATTCGGAGTCTCTACGCCTTCCGAGCACCAAAAATCGGCTTGGAGCTAAACAAATTAAACAAACAATAACGCAAACGGCTATAAGCCTTTTGACGTATTATTTTTTTCAAAATTGTTATCACCTTAAGTGTTCCTTTGGTACCAACAATTATTGCTTCGTTTGGCAGTTTGCGACCGCTGTCAACCAAAATCGTTGCTGTCCTTCCGTTTTCGTAGACCAAAATACTAGTGCTGCTTATATCAATACCGTTTTCGGTTAGGTGGCCAGCACCAACTACTTTTAATGGTTTCTCTGCCTTCCAAATGTTCGTGACCAGTTGAATAGCGGAAACAGAAATTTCTAACAAAGTGCCACCGCCTGTTTCTTTTGTTCTAAACGTAAAAGTTGACTTAATTTTAAACTATATGTATATAATTTGTTAGAGATCTTACTGGAATCTATCCCAATCATTGAATTTTACTCCAAAAGAAACAATTATTTGTTTTACATCTCCAATTGCATTGGATTCCACTTGTTCCAAAAGATATTTGTAAGCGGGTAAAAATCTTGTCCAAATGGCCTAGAAGTATGTTACCAAATGTTAAGGTGTGTTAGCTAAAGTTACATACATGAATCTTTAGATACCTCCATAATAAAAAGGCCTCTCTCATTTGCATAATCTAAGAGTTCCTTGGTTTCACGAGCGTTAACACAAAGCGACGATTCACAGAGGACATGTTTTCCATAAGACAACGCTAGTTTTGCGGTGGCAAAATGATTTGGAATGAGACACCCAATATAGACCACGCCTAAAAAGTGTTATTAGAATTATCGGCTTGTATGTTTCTGGTAGATATTATAAATTATATATTATAAAAATATTATAAATGCGTAAACCTTACCAACTTCCGGGTCCTTCATCAGCTCCTCATAATTGCCGAAGGCTTTTGGAATTTCATGTTCAACTGCAAATTTCTTGGCGGAATCTAAGTTTCGTGCGGCAACTGCTACGACAACGTGTTGCTTACTATCCAAAGCAGCAAATGAAGTAAGGAAATCGTGAGAAATTTTCCCGGCTCCAATAATTCCCCACTTTGTCGCTGGTGCCATTATGAATTGCTGGATTGTCTGGTTTTAGTGGTTAGTAAATGGTATTGATCGAAAAGATACATAGATACAGATTTATATTATAAATATTTATCTTTTATCAGCCCAGAGTGAAGATAAAACTATAGTGGGGCGTAGAAGTGCTACTTCACCACTGCACGTAGTTGCTTTTTTTTCTTAAGTACGTTAATGTTAATTGATAATATAATAAAATAATAATAATAATATAGTATAATTGATATGGCTTTTGTCAAATTTAGTATTTAGCTATTTATCGCACGCGCAAAATCTTATTACAATCTATGGCATTATTGCCTCATGGAAACAGCTCAAGCCAAATAAATTTCAAAACAATAGTTGTGTTTACTTATGACTACGATTGTTTCATGAAGTTTCGGAGACTCTTGATAATAGAAAAACATGAAGGGAAACAAGTAATATTGATGTATTTTGTTAAAAGTTTGTTTTCGTGGAAATTAAGTTTTATAATTTATTTATAATTTGTGTCTTATAAGTTGGAAAAGTGTCAGTCGAACCGTGAACGGTTGAAAAAAATGCGTAATGTAAATAATTAAATTAGGCATTTTTTCTACCACAATTGAAATGGAGAGTTTATTTCGGTTGAAAATCATAAGATATTGTTTTAATAGAACAGCATAATTTCATAACGTTTTCTCTGATGAAGCATTCTACAGAGAGTCGTTTTCTACAAAACTAAAGTTAATAAACCGTGGTAAAACGGTACAACCAAGTAGTGCCAATAGGAATGGTAGAAGATTTATAATCAATATTAGAATAATTAAATAATTTTATTTAGATATTTTTCTAAATTTTCTAATGT
>VYYI01001210.1:0-21192 GCA_021029175.1 Bilobella aurantiaca
TTTTCTAAAAAAAACAAAATTTCAAAAAAAATTTTGGGAAGGGGCGGGTTCCTGGAAAAAATTTTCAAAATTTGGAGGGCTGGAGGGGGTCAAGGGTCAGGGCAGGGGCCACTTGCTCCTAAGAGGGGGAAAACGCTGCCTTCCACCACTTACATTACAATTAATTAAGTTTTTTTTTAAATGTATATGATAATAAGGTTACCCACCATTTCGGATCTGCAAGCATCCGCCGTTAGTCACATTTCTCGTGAATCCATGGATGTAAATAAACACGGGTTCTTGCGGATTAAACTTTGTTTTTCTCAAAGACTTTTTACTTCCAAAAACTATCTCCTTTGGCTTGCTAAAGATACAAGTACTATTTTAAGTTAAAATTATGAAAAAGAGTAATTCAAGAATGAACAGAATTTTGTAGTATAGTAAATAGAAATTACGATTTAAGTGAATATGAATAGAAGTGAACGTCATTTGTAGCTTTGGATAGTATTTTGGGGCTGTTAAAATATTTGCCCAATTCTTCCAACAATGAGGCCTCGTCATTGACCAATGTGTTGACTTGGAAGAAGCAAATTAGTATAATTATCGCACATACGCGTAAACAAAGATGTATATTACTCAACATGGTGTAATAGCAAGAGGATGAGATTGAACCTAAAGTTCCTAAAACTGATGTCAGAATAAGTTAAACTTAAACTAGAAATTGCTTTGTGTCTTATTTAGGACAACTCATTATAATTTTGAATTCTAACTAGTTTTTCACGAAATAGATTGATGTATAGGCATTGATGCTGGACCTAGATTTTAATACTTACCAAAAATTGTAGCTTACCAATGACTATAGAATTGGAACATTGAACAATTTCTAATGCTTCATTTTTATAATTATGTTTAAAGGGGAATATCCAGTTGTTGCACACGATAATAATTTATTTTCGAAACGCGTTGAGTTAGTTTTTGTTACAGTTTATTAAAGTTTTATCAAAGTACTAAATAAATTGAAGTTGCAATTTAATAGGTTCAAGTATCCAGCTGCCTTAGCCGTCCCTAATGCGAAATTTTGCTTTTTTTAACTATACATGATCAAATTAGTAATTAGGAAACTTTTTGCTACTCGTGCGTATGCGTCGTCATTTGTACTAAGCGAGTTGGGTACAAACAATAATACCTGGGTTACAGGAACGGCTTTAAAAATAAATAAATTATTATTATTCAATTAAATCTAATTATCTCAGATTTTGTAAATTTGATGAGTTTGCAGTAAACCAAAATATGTATAATTTGCTAGCTAAATAAATTACAAGTTTGTATAACAAAACAGGCATTTTGTGAAATAAAGTATCATTTGCCATTTTGTTAAATGAGAAGTTAATATAGAATTAGTTTTTTTCTTATTTAGAAATGTACAGGTTTACTGAATTCAATTTTAATAAATAAGTAATTAAAAATAACAAGTTTTTGGTTTATTTCATTAAATTTACAAAATTTACAGAAATCTTGAATTGTCTCACACTAAACTTCGCTACTTTGTTCGCTGGATTCCCAATTCTGAAATTTGTTCTTATCATTTTATATATTAATATTATTATGAATATGTAGTCAACTATGAGACAGACCAAAATTTTCAGAACTTAGCGAAGGGCTAAGACCCAAAATTGTTGTAGTAATTTGTATTGTCCTCAACGCTGAACGGTACATAGTTTGTCTGTATTTCTGGTGGAGGGATTTCGGGCACATGAAGATAAAATTTTCCATTTTCTCTAAAAGTTTGATTGAAATAAAAAAAGAAATTTAAGGATAACCTCCGTACTTTCGAATACAAAATGATTCTGTAAATAGTATAATGACGATATATACAAGGGTTGATGCAATCTCCTATAAATTTCACTTACTTTGAGAACATATCAAACGTATGTAAATTTTTGCATTTCACTGGCTTCCTACAGTAAGAAGTAATAATAGTCTGCTTGATGGAACTTTTGCAGTTACAAGCCTTCAGCCCTTCTCTCAGAATTATACGTTCGTAGTATTCCTTAGCCCGTGCATGGTTACAAAAAACGAAAAGAGCTAAATATAAAAAAAATTCATTAATATATTGCGTATTATACAACGCCAAACGTGTCTTTCTAGATATAAGAGAATTTTATTTTTAACATTCATGACCCTTGGTTTCCGATCTGCTTTTTTGGCTGGTCTCAACTATATACAAACCTTAACATAATATAAGAGCACGAAGCACTTTTTTTTTCTTATTTCGGTTTTAAAAAAATGCTTCTGAAACAAATTCTAAAACAAATAGGACAGGAGCTGTCAGACGAGATAACTAAGCTCTATTGTAAAATCTTCTATATATCTTACAGAAAAAGCCACATTGCTTAACCGCAAAAATTTACTATAAAACAATTATTTTCAATGTAAAACCATAGTTTAGATTTTCCAACAAATCAATCAGGCGGTATTTTTGAATTGGTTTTACGGTTTTGGATGATATTGGATATCGAGTTGTTGCATCCAGGCTGAGATTTTCCGCCGTTGGCAAAGTAGTCCGCATGTACGCAAAGTGAAGCTGTACCAAAACGAGATGTGTCCGTATGCAGCACTGCAACATATACTGCCTGAGAGGGGTGTAGTTTGTACCGCATGGGAACTGCTTGGTACAGCGGACCTACAATAGTACATACTTCAAGGCTAATCTTTATTACCGTAAATAATTTTATTTATAGTATAAGTTTCCTTTAAGATAAGTAGAGTCATCTGGTGATGCAGACACCACCAAACCACCAACAAAACTTAAAGAAAAATATTTGGTTTGGTATTAAAGACATTTAGCAATTTAATACTATTCTTTTTAGCTTTGTAAGCATTTTGTGTTCGGGTGAGTGAAGGCACATAGCCTCGCATAAAATTACAGCATTCATTTCAACATTATAGTACATTTTGAAAAAAAAAATTCATTCTTGAAAAATTTGATTAAAAAGGTTTACGGTTACTAGATAAATAGGAAAATAGGCTAAAATGGTTTCAAAAATTAAAAACTTACAATTCAGTTATTCGTTGGCAATATGTATAATTAAAATTATAGAAAGCTGAATGCGCCTTCGTCGACAGCGTTTACTATTTTTAAACTGTTTTATGAGTAATGTCACCTGAAAGAAAATTTTACTCATATTTCATACAGTGAACTCCGCTTAATGTAAATCCGGATAAGGTGGCACTCCCTTTAAGCTGAACCAATTGGTCCAGGCCCGGCCAACCTTATGGGAGTTTACATACAAATCATCCGGATAAGCTAAATCCGTATAAGCTAAAACTCCGGTTAAGCTGAACCAATTTTTTGTTCAATTTTGGAAATTCTATCCGGTTAAATTAAAAAAGACAAAGTTTTAGCGGGAAATATTTTGTTCAAAGAGCAAAACAGAAACTCAAGTCTCATTCCTTTCAATTTAGAACTTCTACTTAAAAACTCTACTTGGTGTAGATTAAGTAATTGACACAATGTCTAAAAGCGTTAGAAAACAAACTATAGCAGTAAACGACAAGCAAGACGTGCTGTCGTTACTTGCTGCAAAGGTTTCCATGAAAAACATTTGCACCCGCTTCAACATTTCTAAAGCAGCTAGAATTTCCTTCTAGCGTGAAATCCCGTGCAAATGATGTCCCATCACAAATGATATTCGAACAATTGACATTCGAACATCAATGAAAATGTTGATGCTGACGCTGATTTGCTCATTTGTGAAATGCCCTCTGATGCCATAAGAGATTTTACTGGGATCTGGTGTGGCCCACGCTGAATTGGACGAAGAAGAAGAGATTTGTGAAACAATTGAGCTAACACCACAACAAGCACTGACAAATGTTTAATCTTTCTTCGGGATTTTGTTTTGTTCAAAATTAAAGCACAAACAGCCTCTGAAAAGATTTGTGAAGCGCTTTCACAGAGTTCATGAGTTAAAGCAGACAAAAATAATTTAAGTACTATTTCAGTCATAGTACTTAAGCCCAGTTAATTCGTTGTAATAAAGAGTATTATTTATGTTATGTTTTATGTAAATGTTAAATTCGGCTAAGCTAAACTCCGGATAAGGTGAACAGCTTGAGCGTTCCCCTTCAGGTTTAGCTTAAGCGGAGTTCACTGTATAGTTTTGGCTCACCATTACACATACCGCACTAGTCGACACATCCAAATATGGTCATTTCAGTGAATGTTATTTCAGTATTTCAGTTATTTCAGTATTTTTAGTAAATGTATAACCTAACCTGCTGGATCCAGGCCTGCTATTCGCCCCACACTTTGCCCGTTCTCTTCCTGTATGATTCTTCCTGCAATTCCGCAGATGTGTGCACCCATGCTATGTCCAATCAATGAAAAGGCTTCAAATTTTGCTACTACTTTATTATTTACCAAGAACTGCATGACATTAGCAAGCCGCGTTCCAACTATAATTGTGTTCTTCATAATTGCTGGATACAAGGCTAAATTGATAGTGCTAATTGAGTTTGCAGACTTAGCACTTTTGACATCAGTTTGAGCGAGCTTTCCCCAGTTAACACACAGTACGTTAGTGTATTTTCTTATCAGAAGTGCTAGAAAAATTTATAACTTTGTAATTTTTGTTGCTTACATTCAATAAAAAATAATAGTCGTATTTCTAGTACTATTAGTAAGAATATGCCCTTCCACAACGCGAGTATTTTAATTGTTTTCTTTAGATCATCTTTGTTTAGATAAGCTAGTTACTAAAGTGTACTAAAGAGGACATATTTTAGACATTATGATGCCCGTACATTGCAGACTTTTTTATTGAAGTGCAATTGGGTTTTAAAAGTACTGCGTATTTTTTTAGAATACAATTGAAATTTTAGATTGCAGTTGTTGTTCGGAAGTGCAATTGCTACGGCATGGATTGACGAACGCAGAACCAAATAAGGAGATTTATAGTGGAGATTTACACATTTAAATGTATTGTAGCGAATTCAATAATATTTAAGCTTATTAATTAATTAAGTTTTTTTTAAATGTATATGCTAAGGTTACCTACCATTTCGGATCTGCAAGCATCCGCCGTTAGTCACATTTCTCATGAATCCATGGATGTAAATAAACACGGGTTCTTGTGGATTAAACTTTGTTTTTCTCAAAGACTTCTTACTTCCAAAAACTATCTCCTTTGGCTTGCTAAAGATACAAGTAATATTTTAAGTTACTTGTAAAAATTATGGAATAGAGTTCAAAATTGAACAGAAGTTTGAAATTTGTTAAATAGAAATTACGATTTAAGGGAATATGAATAGAAGTGAACGTCATTTGCAGCTTTGGATAGTATTTTGGGGCTGTTAAAATATTTGCCCAATTCTTCCAACAGTGCGGCCTCGTCATTGACCAATGTGTTGACTTGGAACAAGCAAATTAGTACAACTATAGCACATACGCGTAAACAAAGTTGTATATTGCTCAACATTGTGTAGTAGCAGGATGATGAGAGTGTGAACCTAAAGTTCCTAAAACTGATGTCAGAATAAATTAAATTAAACTAGAAATTGCTTTGTGTCATATTTAGGACAACTCATTATAATTTTGAATTCTAATTAGTCTTTCACAAAATAGATTGATGTATAGGCATTGATGCTGGAACTAGATTTTAATACTCACCAAAAATTGTAGCTAAGAAATGAGTATAGAATTTGAAAATTGAACAATTTCTAATGCTTTGTTTTCCCAATTATGTTTAAAGGTTAATATGCAGTTGTTGCACACGATAATAATTTATTTTCGAAACGCGTTGAGTTAAGCCTACATATAAAACCGTGAGTTCTTGTAAGACAACATTTTCGGATATTATTTGACGTAAGTTTTTACTCACAATTATCAAATTGTGAATTTAATGTTAAGAAATTAACATACATTAAGTACTTTACAGCACTTAAGCATATTTTTCTTTAAGCGCTGATTTAAAAAAATATATTTAATAAATTTAAATTTTTTTTAGTCTTTTTAATTTTTAATTACAAATAACTAATTAGAATCACTTTTTGAGGTTTAAAATTAAGTTACACCTACTTGGGCCATGGTCTTCAGCCCTTTGGCAAAATTACTTTGTAAGAAAAAATTGAAGTTCGTAAAACTCCAAACCGCGATCTAGGTCATAGAAATCAAACTTATTACCACTTCGTCACAGCCCCTGTTGCTGTAAACGATAGGGAAAAAAACTCCGTGAAGTAGATAACTATAGCCACTCACCAACCACCGCCAACTTGGTTATATATCTATATCAATAGCAAGGACTTGTTTGAGTCTGTTTTTTGCAGCTTGTAAACTACTGCTGTTTGCAATAACCTAACTACCTTAACCTAAAATATTAGTGGAATGTACGTTTTCCAGTTTATGTACCTAAAAACAGCCGAATTGCGAAAAGTAATTTGCTTAAAAAGCTTTAGAGCAAAATGAAAAGAGTAATCATCAGAGCATTTGTTTTTTATCCACCGCCATTTATAATATATACTTACACCCAAGGCCCGTAGTCCGGAAGATTAGGACCCTTGTCCTTACTTGGGTAGGTGCCGAGATCTAATCCCGGCACCAGCACAGTCAGTATAGTAAAAAATTTGTGGTGTGATAGTGGTGAATGGAGGCCTGGAAAGTCGCGGTTGTGGAGGCTGAAGATGGGTCGATATGCGTAAGGTCGTGCTCAGCCTCTGCCTAAGCAAGAGGCTCCTCGCTGGTCAACCCCACGCTGAAGCCCACCAGAAACCCCATTAGCTTCAGACCTCGGAGCCACCTTCCCCCACTTACTAACACACCTAAATAATGACCTGGGCAAATAAGCAAATGTCAAAGAGCATAAGAAATATATATATATACCGTGCATTTCACTAGAAACTGAACACCTCAAAATAAACAACGTATTCATATTGCTCAACTATGAGGGGATTTTGAGGCAATAGTAATTACATAATCCAAGGTGAATCGTTGTCAACGCTAAGATAAAATAAATTTACAACAAATCCCGCATCATAGGATTTAGCTATTGACTATTGTAACAAAATGAGGTGTTAGTGAGCACGGTAGATTTGCTCTGTTTTTTGCACAAAGTACACCCTTGTAATGGAAATAGTTTATTTTAATTCTATATAAAATATTACTAAACAAACTCATTTAAATTCTATATTCGAACTTTAAATACTTTAAACCAATGAGCACAACCTATTTTCATAATCCTCATCGTTGGCGTAGTGATTTCTGTCCTAGTTAGTATTGCCCGTTAACAAGATCGGTATGTAGTCCTTTAGTATTCCTGGTGGTGGAATTTCGGGCACGTAGAGGTAAAATTTTCCCTTTTCTCTAAATGGGTAATCCAAATAAAGCGACGTTGTTTAGGATATTTTCAAAAATATATTTTTATACATCACTACTTTATTGCTGAAATAAGACTATGTTAATCCTGCAAAGGGATTTAGTGCAAAAAATAGTAATTACTTTCAGAATTTAATCTAAACAAATATGTTTGTTGCAAGTACTAGTTCTGCTTACCTTGAAAAAATAGTAAGAGCATGCAAATTGTTGCACTTGGTTGGTTTTCCACAATATGAGCTTGTAAGTGCATGTTTGATAGAGCGTTTGCAAGTACATGCCTTCAGCACTTCTCCCAAAATTATGCGTTCATAGTATTCAATAGCACGGGAATGGCTACAAGTGACACTATAAGCTGCGTGTAAGTTAGAACAGTTCATTGTTTTATTAGAGCATGTTCATTAGAACATAGTATAAGTAAAAGTTTTGTCAGAACATCAATTTTTGGATTTCAAGTTAAGCAGTAGTTTGCTGCACTGTGCACAACAATTTACACTTTAGTATTGGCAACTACAATTTCTTTAGCCAAAGGCTTATATTTGGAAAATTTTAGAAAAGCTCAATTGTGAAATCTTCTATATATTGTTCAGAAAAAATTCACATTGATTAACCGCCAAAACTGACTATAAAAGAACTATTTTCAATGCAGTATTCTAGTTTTCTAATAAATCAATGGTGCAGGCGATATTTTTTAATTGTTTTTACGGTTTTGGACGATATTGGATATCGTTTCGTTGCATCCTGGCTGAGCTTTTCCGCCGTTGGCATAGTAGTCGGCATGTCCGCCAAGTGCTGAAGTACCAAGCAATAATGTGTTTGTATGCAGCACTACGACGTAATTTGCTTTGGACGGATCAAGTTTATACCTAATTGGTACTGCTTGGTAGAAAGGACCTAAAAATTGTTTTTCATATGAAACTTAAAAGTAAATTGTCCCAGTTTCAAACAAGGACCTTGGAAACGTCCTTTTTTAATACAAATTCACTATTAGTTACTTTTTTTTCCTCTAATATAAGTTTACACTAAATAATTTCAATTTTGTAGCCAAACAAGCCATTCCTTGGACAGGAGGATTCTATATTCATATCTAGGTCCGCCTGTCTTAAGATAGGCTTGTTTGGCAAGTCTTAGGTTTTCAAGTAAAAAAAGTTGGCAGAAATTTTTTTGGAAAACTGCCGAGAAAAAAATTTCATAACTTTGTGGAAGTAGTACGACATATTAATTTTTCCGCTTCCGCATTGTCGCAATTAGAACCGATTATTGCCTGGTGAGTTATGTATGGGTTTGTGTTAAGTTTTTTTTTAAATTATGGCAATGTAATCTTTTTACCTGCTGGGTCCAGTCCTGCGATTTGACTTATATTTTGACGGTTTTCTTCCTGTATTATTCTTCCTGCAATTCCAGAGATATGTGCACCCATGCTATGCCCAATCAACGAAAATGCTTCAAAGCTTCCAACTACTTTATTCTTTACCAAAAACTGCATAAAGTTTGCAAGCCTCTTCCCAACAGTAAGTGTGTTCTTGAGAACTGCTGGATAAACGGCATGGTTAACTGCTCCGTTAAAGTATTCCGAATGGGGGTATGTAAAACCAGATTGTGCTAATTTTCCCCAGTCAACGCACAGCACATTTCTGTAATTTTGTTTCAAAAGTCCTGTACGTGGAAAAGGGAAATTTGTAAGCGATATATTTTGTTTACAATACTTTTGTTTAGAACATTGTTGCTTGAATAAATTATAGTTGTACTAAAATTTATTTGGCGCTTCAAAATTTATTATAATTTCAGCCTATGCTTCTGAGTTCAGCTCCGACAGACTGGCACTTCATTATATATTTTATATTATTAAAATATGTAGTTTATCTTTTTGGTAAATTAGATGAGCCCAAATGTGGTACATGCTTGCGCTACTTTGTTAATAAAAACTCTAACACTAATTTAAAAAAAAATAATTTACTTTTGTAATTTGTGCAATGCTTTGAAGGTGACAAATCAAAACTGATATGCTAGTGGCTAAAAAAAATTCTATTTCGCTGACCATTTCAGGTTTTAAAATGTTTGAAATTATTAATATACCATTTCGAATCTGCACACATCCTCCACTAGTTATATTTGCGATATATCCGTGTATGTATATGAAAACTGGCTCATGTGGTTGAAAATTTATATGTTTCAGGGACTTCTTACTGCCAAAAACAATTTCCTTTGCGCGATTTGATTTCCTGAAAATTAATTAAGCAAAACTCTGAAATAAATGTAAAATGTAATATATAACTTGTGATTGAGTGGTTATAAATTACGTTTTGTCAGAAAATAAATAAAAGCGAACATCATTTGCACTTGTAGAAATTATTTTAGGGTTATTAAAGTATTTCCCTATTTCTTCTAGCAATGCTGATTCCTCGCTGACCAATGCGATGACTTTAAACTCGTAAAGTATCACAATCAGGAAACGTTGCAATACTATAGTACCCCGCATTTTATGATAGCAAGAATTAAACTAAAGTTATAATAGCGCTCATCAGAATAAATTGACTTAAATTTTAATTTTATTCTTGTCATATTCAGGACACTCCATTATCTACTCCTGAAATTACTTTTACCTAGGTCAAAATATATTACTACAAGAATTTAAATCCTTCGAGAATACAATATTCATCCGTATATCTATAATCCAAGAAAAAACCTCCATAATCAATCCTATATAAATTGTAATGTAATAGCATAGCACACCACTATAGTCATATATACAAATTATAGTTATTTGATCACTTCATCTTAATTTGCTAAATAAGTTTCCACATGTCAATCAAATAAAATTTAGACGGTAAAAACCAACAACAAGGCTAATTTTTAGTACGAGGCGCAGTTCATCACATGGCTGATTCGACAAATCAAATCAATATATTTCAATAACCTTCCACTGTTCCAAACCTTAATTCAAGGTCGTTTAGCGGTAAAAACAAAAACTTAATTGCTCTTGAGGTTATCGCTTCTTGTTTGCGTGAACTAACTATTGTTTTCTTCAACAATGGAATGACCTTCTGTATTCTACCGCCAATTAAGAAGGGCAATCCCGTTCTGTTCAAACTGAAATAAGCTGTGGTTCTCTATAGACCAGTAAATCAGACCAGAAACGAACATTCGCAAAATTTCAGAATTTCAAACATGGGCACTGCTTTTGCTATCGTCGTTTTAATTGGCTGTTTTGCAAGCGTTCTTCTTGCACAGGGTTTACCGCAACCTCAACTCGGATTGCCAGAATTTCCAGAAATTACGCAAATGCGCATTCAAAGCGCCGCTGGGAAGGCGCCTACGTCAGTTTCCTTCAATTTCACAAACGGAAGTAGCCTCACGACGAGTGGAAAAACGAGCGCCTTCAGCACCAAAGACGTTTCAAGCAAAAAGCAATTTCTTGGCAAAGACGGAAAACTGACTGAAAAAACATTTGGGGCAAAAGCGTTTACTGAAAATAAGACTGCTGATGCTGCAGCCCTTACCGATAGGGCGCGACTTTCCAAATTTGCAAACGTTACGGTCAATATTGACGAACGAATCAAGGTTATGGATGGTAATCAAACGGAGCAGGAATCGAAGAATGCTGGAGGAGAGCAGGGCACAATGATTGTGATCAAAAATGCAAACGGAGAAGTTGAGGAGAGCAGTACTTCAGATGAAGGAGAAAGTGATGAAGATGGCAAAAAGTCAGGCGAATCAGAAAGTGAAAGCGGAGAAAGCAAGGAGGAACCGGAAGAATCAAAAGAATCTGATGAAGACGATGATGACGATCAGGATCAATAATTTAGAGCATTACAACTCGCCTTAGTAAAATTGTCAACACCACAATTACATATAGATTGTGTATTGTACATTTGAATAAACTAGTAATTAATAATTAAAGTACAATTATTGTAAAAAATCTAAATAAATGATGCATACTTGTCGTCAAACTGAGGATGTTTGTTATCCAACTGGCTTGACTGGCGTTTGAGTAACTGGCTTTATTATTTTGCAAAGTTAGCACAGAAACTACTTTGACAAAATTAGGGGAAAAAATTTACAAAGTTTGTTCTTTTTAGACGTATTTAAGTAGTGAATACCGTATCCTTACATCTCTATATATATTTTTTTTTTCAAAATTGTGCATTGTCCTTTTAGGTCTATTAGTTCTTTTCTATCCTAGATATCAATATAATTAGTTCAATATTTTTTTCTTTTTTTAGAAAAGTGTTAAAAAATTTTAAGTTTTGTGAATACTTTTTGATATAATGCCAACTTTTCAGCTTAGAAAATGGCGGTTGTGCGGAAATTTTTCAAAAATATTAGGTCAAATACGCACTGGCTAAACCAAAGAATGCTTGAGGTGAACCGTATAAAATTTTTATGCGCGGCGTGATACTTGTTCTAAATGTACTGATTTTCTGATTATATTTATTTAACATTTTGAGCATGATAAATTCCAAGACAAAATGTTTGTTATTGTATTCTTATTCAGATCTCATTTGTTAATTTATTCAGATTTCCAGTATGTTACGTTACAACCAATGTGGAATTTCAGGCATTCGTCATTTAGTCCCAGGCGGTGTAACTCGGATACTAAAGTAAAAGCAAATTACCAACTTCAACTTTGATAACACCATTAATTAAGTTAAATTAACTTAAATTAACTTTAATTACAATTGGCAAGCAGTACTGGTCAAACCAGGCCCCGTTTTGCGGGTATTCACGGTGAGCAGTACTTCGATAGCGGCAAACCCTTTGCCTGTTGTTGCCAATGGAATGGCAACAGAGCGTTGTTTGAGGAAATCCATCACTTTTATCCACTATTAATAATTTTTTTAATTATATTATGATTGAATTGAATTACATTATTTTTACATAAACCTTTCATATTCTAACCCAACATATGCATTTTAGTAAAATGTATATGCAATCGTATATATGTAATGAAACAATAACTCCTTACCAACGCCAAAACCGCATCTGCAAAAATAATAATTTTTAGTTGTTTAATATAAAAAAATTTGTAGGATTATGCTGTTATATTTACTATTAGAATCAATATTTTAGAATTTTGAAAAATGGCGTCAATTGCTTACGTTTCCCAATCCTCTCGGCACTACAATAGAAAAAAAACATTTATATTAATAAGAAAAAACCTCACGTTTATTCATGCTTTAAAATTTTGATATTTTTGATTTTGGTTGTGTACATTGTGAGTTGGGCAACCAAACCAGGCTGATTGACAAGGAGGTTTTCTACACATTCCCAGGGCTGCCATGGCAACTAGAAAAAATAAACGTTCCCACATTTTCAAGCAAAATCAAAATGAGCAATGCGGAATGAATTATCAAAGCTTTACTAGCGTCATAGTTACGGTATTGTGCTCGGTAACTATTTACACATTAAACTTTTTATTATCGAAATTTACGCGGTAGGTTTGAAGCGAAGCAAGGCCAAAAACAGAATGCTTAGTTGAGATCACACAACACCGTTTCTTCTACTAATGCAAGTTAACAGCGCACACAGAATACACATGCAATAAATTTGGACGTACCTCATAAAGTACCTTATAAATCTACTTTATTAATTGAACCACCCCTCAATTAATTAACCCACTAAATGACCCTCAGACCCAGCTAATTGGCTTCTTTGATGTACTTTAAGCTTAGCATGATATTAAACGTGATCGTGTTCAAAATTCTTCTTCCCATCATCATTTGAATCACACAAAATCTAAAAGAGAATCAATTTCTTGATTTCTTAAAATATTGCATGGAATTGTGATGATGAAATAGTAATGCTCTTACCAATCCCCATGATGTACCTTAAAGTCTTACAAACTTTTATTTCTATTACAAAATTTTTTTTTCAATGCATCACTTAATAAAAATGCATCTTCAAGTAAGCAAACCCATTTTCACCTAACTTTTCTGCTTTTTTTAATACAAATTTAATAGGTCATGCAAAACTATTTTTCAAATTTATTCATGTTAGCAACATTCGTCTCTTCTGGACGTATACTTTCGACGGTTGGTGAATAGTAAACATTAAAATCCGTTACATAGAACGAATCAACTGCTAAATAGAAATCAAGTTAAATATACCTTCTAATTTTTCACCTAACAAATTTTCCACTTAGACATTGTGGAATATTGGGAGTGACAAATAAAGTGATCAATAAACTTTGTCAACTAGGTCTTATTACTAAATGTGTAATTAGAAGTGCTATTTATTTGTAAATTTGTGTTGGTGACTTGAATATAGTTGACAGAGCATTGGTTACATAGTAAGTAACTTCTTCTTTATCCAGAAATTATTCCCAGTGTGTGTACCTTGGATACTAGAATTTGAAACAAATTTAAATATAAACTCCCTTATTAAATTAGAGTTAGAATAATTAAAATCGTAATTAACTTACTATTGGAAGGCAGTACTGATCCCACCATCTCCCGCTATCCGGAAATTCTTTGTTGTATGTACTTCGGTAGCGGCATACGCGCGTCCTGTGCCAGCCGATCGAGTGACAGCACAAAGTAGTTCGCGGCAACCCATGCCGTCGGTCAACTATAATATATTATAATTCAATATAATATCAATTATATTATGTGTATTATGGATTCTATCATTATTTTGTTAAAACAAATTTAAATACTGCATTTTTTTCTACTCCTTAACCCTTGCTGACATAAATAGGCCTAAAAACAATTTTCGATTTTATTTTAATTTTCAATCTTTTTTTCAAAAAGTATAGGCTGAACTGTTTCTTAAAATTCATCCTTTGTGTGCCATACAGTTATGGAAGTTTTATATTATGGTACAATTACCATTATAACATTACAACAGCGCACCTAATTAAGTTCATCTAGAAATTACTTCTGAGATTACTGATTTTTTTTAATTACTATTAAATATATTTGAAATATAGTATAGTAATGAGTAAGTGTAACTTACCGACGCCAAATCCGCACCTATTAGAATATATATAACTTATCATAAATAATTTTTATAATTTAAATGATATTCAAGTTTTGTTTACAGGTTTCAAGCATACAAACTTTAAATAGGACTTACGTTTCCCAATCCTCACGGCACTGAAAAGAAAATACTGTTGTAGTAGTGTGCAAAATATTTATTAGTTTCATAATTTTGTACCTCGTGAGTTGGGCAGCCAAACAACTCGGAATTACAAGGAGGTTGCTGTGTCACGACATTTGTTAGTGTTACCATGACGACAGAAACAATTAGGACGGTCCTCATTGTCGGAATTGTAGTATGTGAAAAATGCAAATCCTCGTTGTGCTTGTTGTGCACTAATGGCAAAATTTGAATTCCATTGTTGTTCAAGGAAAATTTATGTTGCTATTAATGACTGTAGAAGAAAACACCTTTGTGAAACAACCGATTGTTTAATTATCCTCAATTGTGGATGTAATTAAGTTGTAAATGTACTAACACTTTGAAACGAAGGTTAACTGAAATCGAACCACCACACAAGTAATAGGAGTTAAGCGTTTTGAATAAAATTGATCTTAGCGTCTTCTTGGATGCTAAATGGTATTTTGTAATAAACCGTGGTAAAACGGTCAACAAGTAGCGGAACTAGGAAACTTAGAAGTATAAAAATATTTACATTAGACTAGAAAATAGAATTCTTGTTTTTCAGAAGTCAATAGGCCATTTCCAAATATACAAAGTTTTAGGTTATCCAGGTCATTATTACTTATTGTTTCATGCAAAACTAGAGTTTGACCTTGATAGGTCATTTTGAGGTTAAGGGGTCATTTTCAAGTGAAAGGGTGCCCTACGATTATCGGGACCATCATAACTTTTCATTTCATGTGCAAAATTTGGGTTTGACCTTGAAAGTTCATTTTGAAGTCAAGGGTTATGTTGGGATTCATTGAGAGGTCACAGAGAAAAGTGTCCTATGCAAGTGTTGCTCGCCTTCATAAGAGGACTTACTTTTGTTAGGGTCCTTTTTATGTTACCATAGAACGATATCCCTTGACCTTTGACCCCCAAGGGCTCACTTCCTGTCAAACAAACACAAACTTGAACTGCGTCGGAACCTTAGGAAAACATCACCGCAAACAGATTTGAGTTATGAACAGTGGTTTCTGAGATACACGTGTGGCTCGGACGGACAGACAGACGGACGGACAGACAGAAATAAAGAAAACATAAGTAGCTTTCAGCTTCGCTTCCGGTACTAGAAACTAACAGCTTGCTATGACTAATTAGCCTTTTTATTTCCTAATTCATTCACTATAACAACAAACTTCTAAATTTCAAGTTTTAGAATTAGAAAGTATTCCAATTTTTCCCCAACCTCCTGCAATGTCTATTTCTTTGGTTCGGAAGAGACCCTTTTGTAATTGGTAGCACGAACCAAGTTTTTCAATGGATCTCCCACTTTGGTGTTCAGAAAATTAGCAAACTTTTGATAACTACTTGGTTGATTTATATCCTCCTTTGCCTCAGTACCTCTTCCATTTTTGACTTCTAAATTCCGTTCATTGCTTGATTTCAATGTCTTCGGATTACTTCTTCCATTTTCTATTTCTAAACTCCGGGCAAGGCTAATATCACGTAATTCCAAGTTCTCCTCACAATGCGTAGTAAGTCTTCTTCTCTTTTCGACTTCTAAACTTCTGTCATTAGGGAAGTGATGTGATATCATTTTTCTTGTACAATGACTCAACCAGGCATCGACAATATCGCTAAGCGATCTGAACAATTGTTGGGAACACATTGTATAAGCCAGGATATTTATAACCACTCTACTGAAACGCTCAGCACTTTCAAGTTCTTCAAACATGATTGAACATACCAAAGAAATATATTTATTAGAACAAGATTAGAGTTAGTTTAAAAAAACATAATATCGGATCTCTTACTATTATCCAAATATTCTTCAATTTTAACTGCAAGTTCTTCTTTGGCTGTTATAATTTTTTGAACAAGAGCCCTAGACTCCCTTGACCAATTCTGCCCTTCACTCACAGATTTGTACTCGGATAAATAGCGTTGATCTAGTTGTCTACAAAAATCGTTCCAGTTATAGTTGGAATCGAAGAAGAAGAACAGAAACGAGTACATGCACGATTCAATGTCGGATTCTGGCCTCATTGGCAGATAAATATCTCCAGTATGATTTGACCATATCCTATGTTCTGCGACACTCATAAAATCGAGGCTTCCTGGCATGTCTTTAAATTTTCGTTCAACAGTTCCGATATAAGAACAAACAAAGTTCACTAGAAAAACTTTGGTAAAGGCTTCAACTGACTTTTTTTTGTAAACGCAAACCATAAAGTTGTATGGTACGATATCGCCATGTATTACATCTCTGATGTGCAGGTAGTCAACCGCCTTGATCTACAATCATTTTTTAATAATACGTTTTTTTTTTACTTAGATCATGGAAGTTTATAAAAAATTTCACATTGTGAAACTTTTATTTTCCTTAATTGGTTTAATCTTTTAATTAATTACTTTTACTGTATACCAGTTGCTCAGGGTATAAATGTTTTATTAAAAAGAACTATGGGGTACTTATAATATATTAATGCAAGTCGTTATGCGAATAATTATATGGACAAAGTTCTCTCTGAGTTCCTCTATTTCTACTGTAAACTCAAACTAAATAAAATATAGAA
Organism: Bilobella aurantiaca; assembly: GCA_021029175.1. NCBI lineage: Eukaryota > Metazoa > Arthropoda > Collembola > Poduromorpha > Neanuridae > Bilobella > Bilobella aurantiaca. The sequence goes on from VYYI01001210.1 coordinate 17,011, forward strand.
AGAAGTGTGGTTATTTGAAACATCTTAAGTTTATAAACAGATATCTTTTCCGGTGAGTTGTTGTGTAAGTGACTCACCATTAGAATTGTTAATATGGTTAACTTTAAAATAATTGGATAATAATTACTTATCTATAAGTTGGATAAGTAATTGGTGACTTTTCTTACCATTTGAAACCCGATATCTATCCATTCTTCTTGAGTTATCTTGATGTTACCATTGCTATCGTAGCAATGATTCACCAAATTATTTGGGAGTAACTTCATTGCAATAAAAGGTACTTTTTTCATGTCACGAAGGTGGTGCCCACGTCCATAGACGGCAGAAATTCCGGCTAAAATATTTAAAAAATAAAAGAGGATTGTATGAGTGAGTTGCAAGCTCAAACAAAAAAATAAACTATTAATTCAATTTTTTTAAATGCTCATTGACATTTGCATATAGGCCCCTTAAAGGTTTGCGTGTGCTAGATAGTGGGGGAGGGTGGTCTCGGTGGTCAGTTGACTGGGAAGTTCCGAGGTCTGAAGCTAATGGATTTTCTGCTGGACAGTGAACGTGGGGTTGACCACCGAGGAGCCTCTTGCTTAGAGCAGAGGCTGAGCACCACCTTAAGCATACCGACCCATGTTCAGCCTCCACGACTGCAACTTTCCAGGCCTCCACTCACCACTACCACACCACCACTTTTTTTCTGTGCCGCTTACTGTTCTGGTGCCGCGATTAGTTCTCGGCACCTACCCAAGTTAGGACAAGGGTCCTTCCCCCCGGACTACGATTGGGTTAAAAAATTTTTAAATTTTTTCACGAGCTTTAGGTTTAGGTTTAGGTAACCTAAACCATATATATCTCAAGCCCGTAGTAACATAGTTGGACTTTAATTTTAATTTGTTGGTTTTCTTGTTATGGAAATGGTCGCTATGGCTCATTAACCTTTAAGTGCACTTTATAACTGCAATTGAGTGCTCCTGTACTGTTTACCGAGCGATTTCTATTAATTAGTGGAATCGAAGCAAATGCTACTTTATATTTTCGCTATTTCTGTCCGTCCGTTCATTCGGGCCTCACGGTTACCTTAACATATTTCAAATTCGTACTCAGATATGAGTTCCTTGAGATCTCTGAGATCAATTTTGTTTTCGTTTTACCAAAAGTGACCACTTTGTGGGTCAAAGGTCAAGGTAAAAGTTATCACTTTCTGACAAAATAAAGAGTGAACCATACAAAAGTATCTTTTAAGAAAAGGAACAACATTTGTATTGAACACTTTTGCCTGAAACCAATAAATTATGAGGGTCCCGTAGATCCCGGAGCCCTTTCACCCAGAATTCAACCGTTGACCTCCAATTGGCCTTTGAAGGTCAAACACTACCTTTTTTTGGAAACAAAAAGTTAGGTTGGTACCGATGATCTGAATGATGCACTGAAAGAGATTAATGAAGGTGAGTTTTTGTATAAGCATTCCTATCCTGGTTTTGTCAAAAAAAACTGAAGTGTAAACCCAATTAGAACCCCACTTCTTCATGATATGGAGGCGTATTTAGCTCAGTTATTTTAGAGTACTTAATAATAATAATTTTGATAAAAAATAATAACAAGAATAAATCGACGGTAAAATATTTACTATATTCAAATGAAATTGTACTACTGTAAAAAAAAAGTAAATACCGTCAAAAGGCTCCTTCTTGTCTCCGTCTTTGACTGACACAAATGCCCCTAGTGTATCATATACTGCAAATTCTCTTTTGCATTCCAGGTCTTCCCCTTCTTCAAACTATATTGCGTACAACGTTTTACTGGTTACTAAACAAACCAAATAATTAACGTAAAGAGTAATGCACAACTGTACTTACAGACTTGATTGCAATCAAAACCTTGTTTTCTTTGTCTTCCGCTGCAACAAAGAATACGTTTATGAATAGGCTAGAATGATTGATCTGTGTATTTACTTTTTAAATTTGTCTAACATTATTTACCACATATATAATTAGTATTTGCATACAAAACCAGAGGTTTACTTAACTTACCAATGAAGGTCATTCGATGTGAATAATAATTCAACACTTCTCCCAGCACGTAGGATTTGACCGTGCGCACAGTGCTGTGTTCATTTTCTTTGTACACCTCGTACTCGAACTCATCACAAAGACACTCGCTTGCTACAAGCAATGTAAAATACGCCACTGCTGTAATAAGAACCATATTTTGCAGCAGTGATAATAAAATAAAATGAATGTTGACAGATTAGTAGAAATAGTTTGTAGCGGAGTTGCAAACTCAACTGAAAAATGTAATGTGTTTTGCTGCAGGTTTTAATACAAATTCTCAAATGTACCTCCGAAGCGTAATACCTACTTCTTGAAAGCATCTAGATTTCTACCCAAATGTAAATCTCAGAGCAGAGAATTATAGTAGACACACAGCAAATTGTACGCACGACAATTAGGGTCAGAATGTGTACGCTTATATTGTCACATTGAAAAACTCAAACTCATTTATCTGCCCAATTTTGTCTTACAACTTTTATCTTAAGAGTTGAGTCACAGTAGATATAAAATAGGATTTGATCGAAAACCTTGTATTTTTTAAAAAGGCTCGTCATACTCATCTGCAAATTAGCACGGAGGGATTGCATGACAATTGAGGAGTAGATGGTCTAACAACTCCACTTTGACAATGCAGGAGATATGCATTTTTGTAGTTTTTGTTTTGTATTTTGTAGTGCACTTAAAAAATTTAGGAATAAGCTACAAAGAAATAGGACTGAGGGCTGAAAGTGGTCTTTCAGAGTCAACAAAATTGTCCCGTCTTGAAATCGAACGAGCTTTAGCTTTCTATACGTTGAATGAAACCTTGTCATGAAGGTTTTAAGTGTTGTGCATTGTATTTGGAATACTGCTATTTGTCATCAAAACTTAATTGTTGGCAAGCTATTTACAACAAAAGGCTAATTAGCAGTGCGCATTTCATTAGTCAGTAGGTAGTGAGCACGTAGGTAGATTTTGTGAATAGGGAAAAATGAATTACTGTACGTCGTAGTATTCTGTAAAATGTAAGTTGGAATTTGTAATTGTGACGCCCAATTGTACAACAAAATGAATTGCGGAGAAAATAGCTGCGATGAAGCCTTGACGCAATCTCTCATTCAATTTGAATGAGACTCCAATCCATTTACGAAACAATTTCAAACATTGCAAATTCGAAACGAATTAAATAAAATAAACCGTGTTAAAACGTTAAATTCAAGTAGGAAAAGTAGGAAAATTATAATAACTATTAAAATTATTATTAGGTTATTTATTTCTTGTAACAGTAAGATTGTATGTTGAAATCAAATTTTGAAGCCAATGGGTAATTATGCAAATTTAAAACTGGGATAATCGCAACCACCTTAAAAACGTGTCTAATTCAAAAGTCAGGTTTTGCATTGAAGGCTCATTTTAATATCAACGAGTTGTCTTTGGTAGCGAAAAGAGGCTCCCATGGTACGCAGAGATCTGGGGTCATCGAAACAATAAGAATCAAGTCAAGTTAAGGTCAAGGTATAATTCTGAGTGTAAATAGAGGGTTACAGAGTGTGGGATAGCAAAGCAAATGCGTGATGGTTAAGCCTCTTTTGGTATAGGAGGCACCCTGGTCTCGTGGTAGCACGAGCAATCTTACCTTTTGCTTTGCCGAGATCGAATCACCCCTTCTTTTCTTTTCCCCTACCCAACAAGAGGAATGTATAATGTATAAATGGCTTTACATTTTATAAGAGCCTCAACTTTTGTAAAGATCTTCTTTCATTTTGTTATAGAATGATATGCTTGACTTGGACCCCTAAACAGATTGACAAAAAATATCAAGAATAAACTGGACCAGATATCTTGGAACTAATCTCCCAATTACTTAAATATAAATTTTTTGAAGCGATTTGGAGGTCGTTATTACCTTAAATGTACTTTTACGTATTGTATTTTGTATTGTATTTTCAAGTTACAATTTTCAAAAAGTGAATTGATTTTATTTGTAGATCACAATTACAGTGCAACTCGGTTATTGTAAATCTGAAGGGGAACGCTAACACCGTTTACTGTACCCGAGGTTTACTATAGCCAAATAGCAACTAAAGTATTGTGATTACATTTTCGGTACATCAATAGACTGTTTATTAAGATAAATGGACTATATTTACGCACTATG
>VYYI01001211.1:0-21188 GCA_021029175.1 Bilobella aurantiaca
AGACTGTTGCGTAGGAGCCTTCACCCAGTTGCTCGAGCTTGATGTAAGCCTCTGATTTGCCGAAGGGAGAGTCACCCTGCAAAGACAGATGTTGGCAATTAACTTTATATTTAGTTGAGTGTTTTGCTAATTGCAACTTCCTCACAGATTTTGAGCTTTGTTCTGAAAAATAAAGGTGAGAGAAAGTTTGCGTAAATTGAGAGTTGGTGTTTTGAGTTTGAAGGATGCATGGAAGAGTGAAAGTGTGGATAATAAAGTGTAATTGGTTGTGAATGGAGTGTGAATGAATTTGGTGGGGCAATGGAATTGTCTGAATTAATTTCATGAGAGGAAGGTGGTAATGGCGGAGATCTCTGTCTTGGAGTTGGAATCCAATCAAAGTCCCATTCTCCTTGTGAAGCGTGAAAGGAAGAGGATTGTGAATTATCAAAGGAATCCTCCTTCACAAAAGGGTCTTTGCAATGATATTGGATCTGGGAAGGTCCTATGGAGGAAATAAAAGAGCCTCCTTATCGATTTCTGATTTGTTTCTCTTCCACGCAATTCACAACTCCACCATCTCTCCCCCACTTTCTCCAGCATTCATGCATTATTCAGACACGTTCAGAAGAAAGAAAAGAATTGCATTAGGAGACAGGGAATGAAGTCGCTTTGGAGCGTCTCCAGTGTCCCTCCACCTCTTGTTAGGCTAATGGGCCCTTCCAAGGGTCCACAGCACAAACTCCATTTGTCAACATGGTCTTTAGTTGGGCCAAAGCCCTTCCTCGACGCACTGCCCACGCACAAAGCATTACTCACCTCGCTTTCTCCAATTCAATTAACCTTATCTCACCTACACCACAAACAAGGCTCACTTTGTCTCAAACACCACAATCCACATGCATCATCTACCTTTCACCCCACTTTCACCTCAGCAACGACCACATCCCTCAAACTCATCACAATTCAACTCAAGCTCTGCATTTAAGTTACAATTAACAATCAACATTTGTCAGAGCTTTTACGGTCATTCAAGTACAAATTACGACCCTTTTTGAGGGTCGTAATTTGTAATTTGTAGCAGCTCCTTACCGGGAAAATCAGATAGAGGAAACAAAGGCCTTCTAATTTGTAACGACATTCCAATTAAATTCAAACGAGGAAATAGTCTCGATGGAGATTGGTCATAGGGAAAGGGTTTGTGAAAGGAGGGCGACATGTCGGTTTGGGAACCTTGCAACGCTCCTTTGACATTTGTGTAGGTGTAGCAATGGGAGAAAGAGGCTGGGTGGACCATAAGGACACGCTCCACTGCTCCTGCCACAACTTCGTTACCCTCTCTCCACTGGACACGAAAGAGTCGGCAGAATTCCAGGCATGGAAACCACTGGATACTGCCTCGGACAGCTTCTCAACTTTCTCCACTTTATCAGCCGATTTATGATCCATCATAATTCACCTGTCTCCCAAACAAACAGCATCCACACAATTATTTACACCAACTTCATCCACTACACTTCTCCAGACCCAACCAAATAATCGGATTGAAATTTGGGGAGATGCTGTGGGTGGGAGGGATGCTGTATGCTGAGATGGGGCTTGATGTCTTAAGTGTGAGCGTCGTAAAGGGAGGGAAATGTGGCATAAAAGTGTTGGTTTATTGGAGGCATAAATTCCCCTCCAACACTTTTATGCCCCTCTGAGAAAGCAGGGGAGGAAGCGAAAACATTCCAAGAACAAGTTGGACAGAAGTTGGATTCCATTAGGGAAGACATCCATTTCAAAAGAGGCCAAATTCAATGGAGGGCCCTGCATTCATCCCCACAAACCCTCAGCTGCGGCCCTTTAATTGCACTGGGACTCCCCGCCTTTCTCCGCACTTTCACCCGCCTCGGGCGTCGACGAGGCTCCTCAAATCAAACGTCACCCTCATTTGCACATGGAAACTTCCTTCCGGCCATTTCCTCTCAGTTCCTAAGCCATTAATTCAGAATAATCCCAACTAATGCCTCCCTCCCAAAGCGGAGGGAGGTGGAGATGAGTGAGGGAAATGGTGGAAAAAGTTAATAAAGTATAAACTTTGCCGAGTGAGGCCATTTGGAGGGGATATTGAAAAGTTGAAGAGAGAAAGGGAGCGAGGTCCTAAATCAGGGGACTTTATTGAAATGTGGACACGAGGCACTGGAGGCATGTGGAAGTGTGCTCAGAAAGGGATTTGCACATTCCATTGTCCGAGCGGGATGCTGGAGAAAGGAGTGAAAAGTAGGGAGGATGTGTTTGAGGAATCTCCAGGCTGTGCTGATGAGGTGAATAAAGTGAAATGAAAGAAGGGTAAGTGGGCTGGAGCGTTGGCTGGAATAGCAATTTTCATCAATAGCCTTCTCAAAGACGACGTCCTGAGCTGACAAGGCTTAAACTCATGGAAACTTTTAAAGGATCCATCCTCCTGCCTAATTAAAAAGTGGATAAAGTTAAGTGGAGTGACAAAGTACTTGGTTCATTGAGAGTCATAGGGGAGGAAAGAATTCCTTTTGATTAAAACTTTCCTCATCCCAGGGTGTGGAGATGAATAGATGAGGTCATTGACCCCTCCACACGACTCCCACCATCCCCCCCACTTGTGACCAAATGGCATTCTGAGCATACACAACTTTTCCCTGGGTCACAACTTGACACATCATCAACATCGCCCTTTTCCCTTCCAACTTTCTCCAGCACCACGAAGGCATTGGAAAACTCTCTCCCGCACACGCTCTTGTACTCCAGTTAATAAATTTTATTGGGCATTGAATTCGGGAACAATTATTTGTAATGCCAGGGTCCATTTCCTTTGTACTCATTCATTATTAATAAATGTAATAATAAGGTCAGGATTCTAAATGTCAGGGTCTCTTGTCTAAGCACTGACGCTTTCAAGGGCTAACGAGTTGCGTCAATGTAAATGAAATCAATAATAGAGGTTTCAGCCGACCTTGCGAATAGGCTCGTATGACTATCTCGCTTGATGAAGGAAGAGTAAAAAAAAGAGAAAGTAAGCGAACTCTAGTGAAAGTGAGGAGAGTGCACTTACGCCAAAGGCAGAGTATCGCTTTGACCTGCGCTGGTCCTTGGACAGGAAGATCTCCGACTTGGGTCTCGGAGGCTTCTTCTGCCGCAGAATGACCTCTGACCTTCCCCCACACCCCTCCACAAGATCCTTGTCACTGCAGACGGACAGATGTCGGCTCAGAGGAACCAGGGGCTCCGACCCAGCCCAATCTAAATTTAAAATACAAAATAATGGGAATCTTAAGCCTTTTCTTAAGTACACATTTGTAGAATGACAGAATCAGCGATAAAGGAAAACTGTCGTTCTTGCCGAAGACTACGGTTTTTTACAAATGCTGGTATTTGAATTGAATTAAGGAGAAAACTAAAGTGAGGTTTAGGCTGGATAGGTTGTAGGTGGGAAAACTGGGAAATGGGTAGCAATTGGATTTGGATAGGTGAAAGCATTTAAAAGGACAATTCCACGTCTTTGAATAATGTTGGATTGGCTGGATGGTTGATTTGAGCTGTGGAAGATCCTTTGATTCGTGGTTGTGTTTGTGCGGGAGTCTTAGGATTGTAGGGAAGTCAAGTGTGCTGAAGTGGAAGGATCTGTGCTTTCTCAAGACTAATGGCGGTGCGACACTTCAATCAGCCCTTCACTCACAATTACACGACTTGGAAAGGCAACTCAACGTTAAAACTTGAGCTGAGAGATCAAAGGCAAAGGAATGACGGTACGCTACATCTACTACGCAAGGTAAATGGAGGCACTGGAATTTGATTCCCTACTAAAATGAAAGAGTAATTAATAATTAGGAAGGTGGGAAGGGGATGTGATGATTTTGTGAGTGAAAGGAGGGAGAAAGTCCGCATTCGGATTTGCATGAAGAGATAATGACTCTTCCTCTCATTTCCTCTCAAATCTCATCTTGCAGAGGAAATGCTATTAGGCAATGTAGGCACCCTTCTCAACGCTGCATGGGAAGGAATGAGTAATTGAATGGGAGCAATTAGAAAGTCGTCAGAGATGGATTCGTGATGTCTGGAGCCAACCCAGAGGAATGAGGGAGAGAAGTGGACTGTTCTTGGAAGCCTGTCAAATTATCCCACCAACAACATGCCCTCTCATAAATTAGATCAAAGAGAGTCGTAAATCAGAGATGCAAGTTGAGATGGGCTCATCCCTCATCAGCCACAACCATTCAAAAGCAAGTGGCCATTTCTCGTCAAGTGGGCTCTCGCAGGGGCGGTGGCTGGAATTGAAGGACAGTGGGTGGGGCCTGGATGTGTGCAATTCCACCATCTCACAAATAAGCAAGTGAATTTGCCGGTAGAATCCCCTATCGCTGTTTTTCAGAGAAAGGACTGGAGATGGGAAATGTGAATAATTAATGAGAAGCGTCTATTTAAGTTTGTGTAGGACGGGAGGATAGGCCCCGAACCACCTCATTCCCACGCCCAATTCCAACTCCAGCACTCAACGCTATCCGCAGTATACTAATCAATACTGACGAGAGTCCTTGGTTTAGTCCAAATTAAGAAAATTGTAATTATGAGCGGGTTTACAAATTGATTAGGCTAGCAAGGGATCCAATTACAAAGTGATGGTGTTTTGGAGCATTAGAGGAGGCCGTGACGGGATGGTTGTCGCTTACCGAGCGTGGCATCTGAGGTTGAGGAGTGTTGCTTGGCGCGGAGAATGTTTCCGTTGGGCTCGATTCGGTCGAGGAATTCCTCAGAGTAGCCATTACATACAGGATTTACTCCCGACATCATCCTCGTCCTTGGAAATTGCTGCAATGACAAAGAAAAGAAATCAACGTCATTTGAGGCTGGAAGAGGGTAGATGCAAATTGAAGGTAAGAGCATGTGCCAGATGCCTTCTTCCGGGGAGAGTGGAGAAAGTGGATGGCTTAAGGGCCTTTGTCTCATTTCCAAGAGCCTTGGAATTAGAGGGAAGTTGAGCTGGACAAGGGAGAGTGGTAATGATGAATGGCTTTGCGAGGAGAGGGAGATTGGAGAAAGCGGGAGAAAGGAGGAAGGAAAGCCCTTGAGTCCTAAGTCAAATGGGAACAAAAGATGTGGAATTACACTTTCTCTCAAACTCCCCTATCCCTAGCATGGGGGAATAATGGGCATTAGGTAAGAGGAACAATCTCTGATTGCATTGAAAGGGCCCTTCGTCAAGGGCATCCTGGAGACATCTCTGGAATGGGGCGGGGCGTAGATGCCACCCTTTGTCTCGAGGGAGCCTGGGACAATGGACTGAGATCAAACTGTAGTCGCTTGAGCTCCCGAGGGAAAGTGAAAGTTTGTGGGGATGCTGTCACGGGACAAAGTTTCCAACTCCACCTATCAACCGAATCTACGGAGGAGCTTCCCAATGAATTATGATCTTCCCAAAACGTCTTCCAAATCCAAGATAAACCATTTCCACAATTCACCGCTCACGGACTTTCCAGTTTAGACAGAGGAACCCTACTTTAGGCTTTCAAATTTGGAACTATAAATGGCAGAAATATGAAGGAATGAGATATCCTTGAAAGAACTTCTTGAGGTTCTTATAAAATACAAAGGAAGGATAGATAGTGACGGATATAAACGGGAATTTGGAGATGCAGTGAAATTGAGCTGGTGAAAGTTGTAGGAAAGAAGTGCTATTTGGTGAGTTAAGGCGGAATGGAATGGAGGAGGTTCGCTGGTGGGCATCCCAAGTACATGTGTAGTTGTGTAGCTCAATTCCCAAAGTCCACTTGGAATTCTATGGGCTTAGAAGGTCAGGTTGAGTTGTGCCTTCGACAGGAGAACTTTATTTGGACGTCTATTCCACTTTCTCATCAACTTTCCCCAGGCAAAACTCGTGATTCTATTGAGAAAGTGAAAGTGGAGATGAGACTTGGTCATATTTTCATGTGCAAAGTTAGAGGAAGTACTTCTGTCAAGACAAGTTTCCCGAACTGCCAACAGTAGAAACAAGCGAAGACTGGGAGAGAGTGAGGGGAATGGAGCATTGATGGTGAGATTAAGGAGTTGGCTGTGAGTGAAGGGCAGTTGACTGCGGCCAAGCCAAGAAAGTGGAGAAAGTTACTTTCTCCATGTGCTCTCCTGGAATGTGACTAATCCGCTCAACTGTCACCGACAGACGCGCCGTGGGAGGGAGTGCAGTCAGCCTCACAAATAAACGGAGAAAGTCAGTCTAAAATGAACAAATCTCCCACAGCGCTCCTTTCAAACTATTCAAACGCCTTGATCTCGGAGGGCTGATGACGGCAGTCTCTTACTTAACAACAAATATTAGTACCTACTTACATCATCTTAAGACAAATCCTTAATGGCAACGTTCTCATTAACGTTATAAGTGCATAAAAACCTTAGTAATAACCAAATGACAACAAAAATTTGTTTTGAAAAGTGTTTTTTATGTCCAAAAATAATTGCGTTTTGTAAATGGCATTTTACCTAGTCTTCCGAAGCTCCTGGACAGTCTTTTCTTGAGTCTCTGGACACGAGAGAGTCCCTTCTTCGTCTCCCTCATTGTCACACCCACTGAAAATAAAATATCAAGGATCAAATACATTAATACATTATTAACTGAAAACGTTCTGCGCTTTCAAGTACTAGGAAATCTGTACAATTAAATAGCAATAGAGTATTGAATTTTGTTTGATTGAAGTTTTCCCGGACGAGTTTTTCCCTATCATGCTTTCCAATGAACAGGCATGACCAAGGTGCCAAGAAATTTTTGCAACCTGCCAAAATCTCTTGAATTTTGCACCCAACGTTGCTGGAATGTAGTTTGCTGATATCACTGATTTCATATGAAATAAACTGTCCTTGAATGAACTAGGTCCGTCGTTTGGCATTGGCATTGACATGTTTTCGCTTTGAAAATCAATGCTAAACCGCCTCATCGAATAATCGATGACAAAATAGGCGGCCAAATTCCACATGAAATGCTTGGCATCTTTGAAAAATGTGGAGTAATACAAAGTGGGCGTCGTTTCAGTGCCAAAAGATGAGTTTAGGACAATTTTTAGATAAGTTATCACTTAAATTTGTCTTTTAAGTAGAATGATAGTTAGGAGTTTTGTTTGTAGTCAATTCTCAGATGCAGTTTTGAGCGGAAGCGAAACTCGAGAATTAGAGAAGCTGAAGGGGGAGATGGAGATGGTGGTTCTGGAGACGTAAATGGGAGAGGGCTGGAGTCTTGATTTGTCTTTGGTGCTGGAGAATGATTTTTTGGATGGAGGGCTGGAGATGTGAAGTGCGCTTGAAGATGACATTCATGTAATATTCAGCGCCTATCCCATCTATTCCAGTCCCACAAGACACAAGCCACAAACCGCAGAGAGCGGTAGCGCTGCATCTGGGAAGAGCGGCACTCGAGTCAGAATTATGAGGAATTTAAAAATAAAGTATGAATAAATCTCCCTTAATTTCAATATCTCCCTCTCATATCCCCTCCTCCGTCTTCCCAGAAAGACATAAAAGAAAGTTACAAACTACCTGAGCTATCTCACCTGTCTTCTGAGAAAAGTCGTTTGGAGAAACATGAAACCCAATATTGCCCACCGCCCCCACTTTCACCATGCACTCTTCCAATCGATTCAACGTTCGTCCTATCACGACATCATTATTATCAGGGAGGGCGCATTACAAGTCGAATCAAATGCAACCCAACAAACTATATCTGATTCTCCTCTTGCAACCCTGATTGAAAGGCTGATGCGTTGAGCCACAATTGTTGCCATGTTTAGTTCAGAATGCATTAAGAAATGCACTTTGACGCATTTCCAGTTCAAGTGCAGGGCTATTTGGAGGGAAGGGCTTGAAATGAACTAATTGGGACTAGTCCAATGCGGTTTGATGGCGCTGATTAAGGCTGAGAAAGTGCCCCTTCCCGAAGCAGGAGTAAAAGAAGGAAATTGATGGGAGGTTAGCGTGACTGGAGGATCTAAATAAAGGAAAGTGGAGGATGCGGATGCTGGAGAAAGGACGTAAATCCCCACTCTGCACGCCAGAGGCCAGTATCAATTTCACATCCAAAGACTACAGCATGTCCAGGAAAGAAACTAGCTCCACCCCTTCAGGTGAGAAGGCACCGGTTGACGAGTATGCCCTTCAAATTGACAGACCACGTTTCCAGCGCTCAAGGCCTCATGTCATGTCAGAGATGAAGCTGGCAAGCGGGTGATGCCACTGATGGGAGAATGGGTGGTTGCTAAGGGAGGCATTACTGCTAATTGAGAAGGTCTAATTGTACTTGGAAGTATTCTCTTTTTAATTGGGGAGAAAGTTGGGAAGGAGTCATTAGGGGAGTTGAGGCGGAAGGAGGCTCAAGAGGACTTTTCAACTATTTTTGATGAGTCTTAATTAATTAGGCCCATCTCATCTGCATACACATTTCCAGAGCCTAAGCAACCAACAAGATTCGAGCAGGGAAGTGGCACTTCTCTCTTTCACGAGACGAAATGCAATGCTGAGTCAATAATGCACTCGAATGCATCACAGACCTTAGCTTTCACCTGAACAGAAACTGAGAGTCCTAGAGTTTGGGTGACAACTGAATTGTACACGGTATAATAAACTGCCTCATTTTTTTCCTCATTGAGCATAGCTGCATTGCAACGGATATATTCTAATTCTCCATGCAACATGGTTTTGGGGAAAAATTTGGTATTTATTAAAATTAGGTTAGAATTAAGGGTAATCGGTGTGGGCTAAAGGGTCCTAATCTTCATAACATGCTGCTTGATATGCTGCTAAGCAATTTGATTGGAACCCAAGATTAAATCTTAGCTGTTCCTTGGAATTTATTGCTGGTTTTGGATGGGTTAATGAAGGGGAAATATATCGTTCCAGTGCCAGAATATTGTCAATTACTGGAGGAGGGTACTTTTACTCACTCTTAATTAACGACAATTGGTGGCGAGGTCAATGCCTCCCGCAGCTAACTAATTCCTCACAGCATTTGGAAACTAGCCAGTTCCAATTTCTTAGAATGACCAAATGTGAGTTTTTGTTTCTTCACTTGATTTCTAAGTTTTTTACCAGATTAAAACGTTATATAGCTTGGATGCTTCTTCAATCTATGCGACTTAAAGGGGAATATTGTGGTCAAAGATCCAAGGCCATGGCCAACTTACTTTTTGTTTTGTTTGATTCTGACTTGAAGGCTTCCTGCTGGATTGGATTGTGGGGATGAGTCTGGTGAGATGCGTGGTTGGGCATGAGTGCGTTGGCCTGGCAACTGGGGCAACTGTGATGGGGATGGAGGATCAAGTGTCCAGTGACACTGGGCGACAGTGGTTTCTTGACACTTTCACTGACGACGGAGGGGTAGGCGGAGAGTATCATTCTGGATGCATCCATCCATCGGCATCTGGCACTGCACAGTGACTTTGGAAATGGTGACAAGAGTTGAGTGGATGAGTCAGATGCGATGAGTCAAGTGTCATGATCTCCTCCTGTGTTGAGTTGAGTCAGTCCAAGAGTCAACTGACGTCCAATCTCCCTACAAACAACATTGAGAAGAGGTTGCGAGAAATAGGGAAGTGAGCGCAGGTCGCGAGATATAGAGCCCTTCCGTCATTGTGTTGGGTTCCTTACCCACTTTGGCAGGGAACGGGACGTCTGCGTGCCCCAAGAGGAGCCACCACCATGCTCAGCCTTCATGGTCCTCTGTCGAATGTCTACAAATTGCGATGAGTTAACATGGGTTGCGATGAATATTCTTTCGTTCCACTCATTCCGTTCGGGCCACCGACGAGCACTAGGAAGGGTTGAGGGATAGGATGAGAACAACCATTTACCGCTTTAGCTAATAAATGTAAGAGGTCATTCGAGAAGAAGGGACTCATGGGAGAGTGAATAATTAAGATGGCCAAGTACTTACCTTAGCGTTGATGGACGAGGCTCACTGGAATTGTGCTGGAGGAGAAAGTAATTGAAGTATTAATCAAGTAATTAGGATTATAATTAGTAATTGGAACTAACTTAACTGTACCGAGCAGAAAAGTGTTGGTTAAGTGGGCTTAAGGTAAGTGATTATTTATTTGTCAACAACTTGGTGGTGGCGGGAGCCAACCTGAGTTTGAATGGCTCAAATCAAAAACTTTGTGGCAAGAGGGCAAGACCTATAAACCTTCATTTCTCTGTCATCTCTTCTTTAAATCAATCAATTCCCCCTAACTCCATACAATCAATTACCAAATTTGTTAATTATCTAGTAGTTAGAGCATTTACATCTACACTCCTTTCCAGCTGGTTCAGGTATAAAATCATTCAACGCCCAAGTCCCCACCTGGTGGCTCTAGTGGCAGGTTATTCTAGTACTTAATTAACTTTTTGCATGATTAATAGTACATGTTTCTGGATATTTTAAAAATAATTAATAAGTTTGTTTATCTAGGTATCGCCCGTCCTTAGTGGAGATGCCCAAAAGACACGGGCTCCGTCAGACCCAAAAGCGGAAGCAGGCGCATAAAGGCAAGTCGCACGAGGAGCAAGATGCCGAGGAACATACGAGCGAATGCTGCGAATATGCTCAGGATTCCAGGGAGACGAACGCATCAAGATGCCGAGGGTGCGGCTGCCTTGGATGCCACCGTCGGTAAGGACATGTCAAGGAAGGCTAAAGAGTGAGTGGTTAACGGAGATTATTGTGTAGTGCCATTTCCTGTTGGCATGTGGGATCTTGAGCAATGCGACCCCAAGAAGTGCACGGGAAGGAAGTTGGTGAGGTTCGGTTTGACTACACTTCTTCGGCCGTCTCAAAAGTTCGGTGGGGTTGTTCTTGACCCCTTGGCCAAAGAGGTCAGTTCCACTCGGGCCTTCGTGTCACTCTTCATGACAACGTCCATGGCACTCGACTTGAACTCTTCTCCCTGTCGCAGGTTTTGAGTAGGGAGGATGCGCATATTATGTCCACCGCTGGAATCGCCGTCATTGACTGTTCCTGGGCTAAAGTTCCACAGGAGAGTGGTGTGGGCATCCTCCGTCACAAACCCAAGCATGGACGCCTCCTCCCCTTTCTTGTCGCTGCCAATCCAATCAACTTTGGAAAACCGTACAAACTCTCCTGTGTTGAAGCTATCGCCGCTTCACTCCATATCTGCGGTAGTTGCAATTTGCCTAACTAGGATAACGTAGTACGCTAACTACTTTATGTTGTATGATTTTCTCCCTACAATTGCAGGCTTTCCGGAGCTGGCTTCACATTATTTGAGCAAATTCAAATGGGGAGAAACGTTTCTGGTGCTAAACGAAGATTTTCTAGCCGCCTACTCCCAATGCAGAGATTCGGAAGAGGTTGTTAGAGTCCAGGATGAGACACTGGAGCGTCTGAGGGCTGAACAACTCAAAGCAAAAGGTAATAACGAAATAAATAAGGCATGAAATGTCGTTGAAACCCTTTGTTCTTCCAGACACCATTGACCTCCCACCTTCAGAGTCTGAGTCTGAGTCTGAAGAGTCAGATCTTCATCATTTGAATGAGCGGTGCTCAACCCTTTCTCTGGAAAAGTAATTTTAAGACAAGTGGCTCCGTGACATCGTAATAAACTACTCCTCTTTTTGAAACGATTCTTTGAATTCTACTGGTTTCGAGGAAAGGCCAGTGCCGTGTTCTGGGGTCATCTCCTAATGTCAATGTCAAAAGATTCCCTTAAACATGGATGTACTTACCAATAGTACAGCTAGCATCAAAAAAATAAGGAAATTCTTTTCCTCAATGTAAACAAGGAAAATGCATTGATTGATTTGTATTTTTCATTGTATTGACTTTCGAATCATTGCTTAAAGCGCTCAAGTCAAGCAGTCTTTGCCAATTACACTTGGCCAAGTGTCCTAGTATCCAAGGTGCTTGGCTAAAGTATTCTTGGTGACGCCCGCCAAGTACCCTCCATAAACCCTTCAAAAATCTGGACAGGTAAAGGTCAAAGGTCACTTAATCTGACCTATGCGTTCAGAAACAAATTTAGAACAATGAATCTATTTGAATTAACGAAATTTGGTCCATTTCCTTAGTGGTAGTAGCGCACTTGAGACACAACTAACAACGAAAGGACAAGGGGACTGGTTCACGTACCTAAATAACCTAAATAAGCTTTTCAAATTAGGGTTGGGGTAAAATAAAGTCATTCAATAATGGTTGAAGGCTATTCAACCATCATAACTTTTCGATTTATGCAAAACTAGCAAAAAAAAATTTCAAAATTTGAGTATTGCAAAGACACACTACACACTATGCTTAAAAACCATTATTTTGTTAGTTTAATTTAATTTCAGAGTTTTGGATTTTTCAAAAAAAAAACACCTCAGAGGCACTCCTGCGTGAGTAGCCTCCGAAGGGTACTTGGCCAAGTCTACTTGGCCAAGTCTACTTGGCAAGGACTGTCAAGGGCACCGCCGGATTCAAGCGCATCCGAGTCGAACTAAAAAATATATTCGTCAACTCCAATTTTGAGAGCGCAAGAGAAGAAGACATGTTTGGATTTGTGAGATTTGTAGTTAAGTGCCCTAAGCGAATCTTCTACTGAAGGACTACTCCACACACCGTGGATGGACAAGTAATTAATCATAACATTTACCATTCCTTCAATTCCTCCCTTGGAACTGGACTGCGATGGAGGGAGGCATGCGGCTCCGTTCCTCCACACACCAACGAGACCTTCTCTCCACATTCCAGGCCTTACTCGCAGAAGAGTCACTGGTCGACGTCACGCTCGCCTGCGAAGGTCACTTCATGAGGGCACACAAGGTCATCCTCTCCGCCTCCAGCCCCTACCTCCAAGTAAGCCACACACAGCTGCAAAGAGACAATGAACTAAAGAATCTCCTTTCAGGACCTACTCACCCTCGACCTCAACAAACACCCCATCATCTTCCTCAACAATGTCAACTACTTGGTCCTCAAAGCCTTGCTCAACTTCATGTATCGAGGGGAAGTGGACATTCATCAGGAGCACCTCCCAGCGCTCCTTGACCTCGCCCAGGCACTCCACATTCGCGGCCTTGCCGATGCCCAGCTAATCCACCCTTCAGACACAGTTCTCATCCCACCGCAGGACACTGCACCACCTCACCCACCACCGTCCTCCGCTCTCCTCACTCCACCGACGGCGCAACTCAATGTTATGCCTTATCCCGCCATGTCGGATAGATCTACAGGCGTAAAGTGATTAATTCCTTTCCAACTTTTGCTAAATTGCTAAAAGTGAGACTTTTATCAAACGTTTTTTTTACGTAAGGTAAACCTTGAAGCGGCTGGTGCTATAGAAGTGGAGATGGAAAGCGAAAAAGTTCATTCACACGAGCCAGTCAAGTAAGCTATGCGTTTATTTTTCTTTTCTTCCTTTGAAAAGGGTTATTCTCCTACGTTTCATGAATGATCACATGAAATGTTTCAGATAATGTTGGGGATGAGGTGGGCAAGGCGATTGGCTCGATGGGAGCAGTCTGTCCAAGCATTCCAGAGCGGAGCTTTGCAGCGCCCTCAACTTCCGTCCTTCCAATCAGTCAGTATGAGAATACAGAGGAGATTCCGCTTCTCTTCTACACTGAATTCCTCCAAAATTCAGACATGCAGGAACTTCTTGCAGGGAAAATCACAGAGTGTCTCGACTCGAAAGACCCACGTAAGTAATTTTTACGTAGGTTTTGCAAACCGATTACTAATTAATATAAAACTAATTTTATATTCCTTCAAAGCGTAATTTCCAGAAGTTACGCTTCATGAAATTGTGTTGATGTTCCCTTTCTGTTTTAGAGTGTGATGGGGATGAGGTGGTGAAGGCGGTTGGCTCTATGGCTGAAAAGGAAATTGTGGACGCTTTCTTCAAGGATTTCTTTGAGATAGAGCTAGGAGACATGGGAGAGGGAGCTGCGGTCGATTCAGCTCCCGCTTTGCATCCATGTGGAAGGAAACCAGACTCAGACAAACTTCCAGCACCAGTAACCACTTCCCTTACTCTTCAGGCAGTGGCGCAAGTGTTTGGAAAGGAAGGAGAATCGAAGGAAAGAGCTCGTATTCTCGTGACCCCAAATCTTCCGGAACCACTCCAGCCCCTCCAGACCATTTCCAATGGAAACGTGTCAAGCAAGGTAGGGCATTTCTTTAAAACTCATTGCCGTAAATCATCGACAAATCAATTTCTAGTTTTTGTATCTTTCGTAGCGGACAGTGATTACGGTTGTGCAGGACGGGTTCAGAAAGACAGACGAAGAGATTTGTTCCAAAGCAGAGCATTCGCGACGGAAGAAGAGTCAAAGTAGTAGTTATAGAAAACCACGAATGATTCCTACAGGCCAATGACAGCACAATGATTGTCGATACTTGGTCCCTCCTTGGACGTAGATCAATCGCTCCCAAAATTCCGGACGAAGAGAGGAATGGTACGGAGAAGGAAACACTGCTAATTGCTGCCAATTATTCAACGATTCCTGCTGAAGTCCAATCATTGTCAACTTCAGATCTAGCTTCCCAAATTGTGTCAGAGCCGACACCAGAGGTACAAGAGAATCATCTTCCAGTCGCGTCCCCGCCTACCTCCACAGCAGATATTTCGTTGAAAAGGCATGAACTCAGCAGCGATGCAGACTCGAACATTGACGTTGGGGAGAGTTGTGCTGAAGCTAATGTTGGATTTCCGCAGCGCCGTCCCCTGAGCAAACTATTAGTCCAAGGCGCTCAGAAACTACTAGAGAAAAGAATGGAACAAATCGATTCACCCCTTCCTCTTCTTCCTTTCGCGTCTTTACAAAAAAGGGAAACGCCACGATTGCCTCGTCAAAAGAGCTTCAGCACTCCTCGCAAACGCTCTGGCCATGTTCGAAATCTACACTTCAAGACACCTCCATCTCTTCGCACCACCCATTCCGATGAAGAGGAAGTAGAGGAGAACATGTTGGGTCGTGGGAATGTCAAGGGTCGAGAAATGCGGAGTAAGAAGAAGTTGGAATGGACGACGAAGGAGGAGATACCCATCTTTTCTAAGCTGGGAAACATTGAGGAGAAGGAAGAAAATCTGCCAAGTCCAGTCCCTACACCCCTCAAAGGCCCTTCTCCAGTGCCAACAGTCTGGGTCCCTCCGCCCACTCCCAGAATCCTCTCCCCAAACACACGCCACCAACTCTACGCATCCCCCCTTCCGCCATCCTCAAGAAACTCTCCTGAGGAGCTCCATCTTGCTGCGCTCAAGCGCCTCCTCGGCAGTCCGCTCGCAGCGGGAGCCATTCCAGCAACCCCTGGAAGGTCCTTGGTTACCAACATGAATCTCAGTGTGCTTGACACGCCTCTTCGAACCATCAACTCCACGGACACTGAAAATCAAGCTCCTTTTCCCGTGCCAGGTCAAAAGGCTCTTGAGGACGTGACCCTCCTCAGGGATCGTCAATTTGAAACACCGCTTAAAGAGGTCGGATGTAGTCATGAAGACACAAAGGATGGTGAGCCCATGACTCCCATACCCCTCGTCACAAGTGAACATGCGAATCAAGGCCTTGCTTCTAGACGGAAGGAAGGTGTTCGAGGGGCGTTGGCGATGGCTGCCAACTCCCTTCTCAAACGAAAGGCAGTGGAAGAAGAAGGAGCCCTTACGTCGTCACCATGTCAAGGAGAGTGTACCTTCGCTGGGAAGCCACCCAAGAAGCGCAGATGCATTTCTCACGCCTCGGCCCCATGCGCTGATCTTGAGTCGAGCAAGTCGGCAAGTGACTCCCACCATGGAGAGGAAATGGTGCCTAATATTGAGACATGTCGAGTTCTGCGATTTCACAGCCAGTCGAATATCGCAGCTCCACCGCCCTCTACACCTCTTGGAAAAGTGTGGAGTTCAGGAGGGGCGCAGGGAGTTGAGCTTTCACCCAAAACAAGGGAACGCATCCCAGCCCTCCGCACTCCGTCGCTTCCTTTTCCAGAGTAAGGAATTCGAATGACACAAACTAGTTCTGTATCCTGATTGTTTTTCATTTGACGATTCAGAACTGGATTTCCATTTGATGGGCGGGTGGATCGAAAGCCCAAGACGTGGTTCCGAACTGCGGGTCGTCAGAAGGCTCTGTCGGTCTCGAAACGAACAACGCTCATTTCCTTGCGCAGTTCAGCCACTCTTCCCACACCAGAACAGTCTCGATCTTTCCACCACCTCCTAAGAACGCCACTCAGTAGATCAACTCCCTCCACATCAATCGTAATTTAAACTAAGCCTCAAACCCCCTTTTCCCTTCCTCTTTTCACATTGAACATTGTTGGTCTATGTTCTTAGTTTGATTTAATTGTGGAGTTGATTCTAGGAAATCGCGTCATACAATGGGGAGGGTCAACTCGTCAAGGTTTCTGATGCGCCCCCGGATTTCAGTTTCGATGAGCACTTGCGCATTCTCCTCAGAAGAACCTGCCAAGTCCCCCAACCACCACTCAAAAACGAAAGGAAATAGTACAGTACAAATTATAAAGAGCTACCATTGAAAGCATCCAGAAAAGTCAAAGGATCCCTTGCAGCTATAGAATCAAAATATTTTCCAGTAAGTTCCAGTATTTAAGTAGCCCTCATCTCCATGTAGTCTATTTTGATTTGAGCATCTCGTGCCTTTTGAATAAAGTCAATTCCGCTAATGTCAAGCCAAACGCTTGTATTATAAGTCATGATCCTGCTCTTGAGCTTGACTCAATTTCCCATGAGAACTCTGACACTTGACGTGACTCGTTCACTTTGGTTGTGCTAATTGGGAAAGTGACATGATAAAGGAACCATTCTTGCCTCCACCTCTCCAAAATCCGGACATTTCGTTTCTTCTAATTGGGGAAATGAGGCACGCAACAAGTCTTCTTCGAGCTTCCTACCAGTGCTTCAGTCTTGGCTTCATTCCGCCAATCACGGTGCCTTGAACCTAGAGCTGGGCTTGCTGACCTACGTAACCCCCTTTCTAGCGTTGAAAAGCGACCATGGAGAGCAGTTCTTCGTGTCGGAAGAGGACCTGCATCGGCGTCATCCAGCTCACCAACGACATTCCTGCGGGATTCGTCTACAGCTCACGCCTCTTCAGCCTCCTCTGCTGGGTCCAGGTCTCACTCGGACTCGCCTCTATCGCCATCTACGTAAGCAAAGGAGTTGCAGAAGTTTAATGGACATTTAATGCACTTGGTTTCTAAGGTGGTTCTCTACGGGGAGAGCGTTTTGGCTTCAGAGAACATTGTGCGTCTCTCCAGCTCCACCGTGGGCCTTGGATTGCTCGTGGGCGGAGTGGAGCTGTTGAGTGGGGCAGTGACTCTCCTTGCTGTCCAGGAACCCAACTACTGCTGGTAACGAACCACGCAGCGCCTCAACAGGACATAGCGCTGATTTGACGCCTGATATTTATTTCCTAGGCTGCACTTGGCCATGACATTCCATGTGGTTCACGTCGTGGGTCAATTTCTCCTCTCACTGACCACCTTCCTCGCTTTGCCTGGGACAGAAAGGGAGGGAGACGTGGAAAGAGGTGAGTTTGACATGAGTGATGCATGTCAACTGTTTCAATAGCTTACAGTTATTTGTGATTTCAGCCCAAGTGACCTTGGCCTTTTGGCGCGAGTGTCTCATGAGCATTCTCAATGGATCGGCACTCGTGTCCGTCTTCATTGGTTCGTTTCTAGGTGCTGCCACTGCCTATGGCGTCTGTTTCGGAATGGGAAGTGGCGTAAGGCAACAAATCCCTCTATTATCATGGCAGCAATTTCAAGATATTGAAAGCGGTTCTAGAGAGTCGTAGGCAAGAAGAGTTGGAAGTAGCTAAATAATGCGAGGCTCTTTTCAGGAGAAGCGCAAGACATCAGTGGACGTGAGTCGATTTCGTCGTCGAGAGCTTCGTGAGCGTAAGCTCGTGCAGTTCAAGTCCTTTGAGCCAACGAACGTGGCTGCCAATTTGGAAGGAAGAGAGTGCGGCGGAGAGCCAAGGGCCAACTGCGACGCAGAAGGAAGGGACCACTCTTTGGTCTTTGTCAACAGACATGCGCAGTGTGGAGAGAGTCCCTCTGTCATGGCCCCGTTCTAAAGGAACAATTAGGCTGATTAATAAAGGAAGTATAAATGATTGCTGGAGGGTGATGAATGGTTCCGCTTCCGTGAGACCCATGTCTTGGTCCAAGTGAAGCGGAAGGCGGTGACCCTGGGCGAGCAGTTGACCTTCAAACTACTTCCCAGGAAGTCCACTCGAGGTCAAGTGAGAGGTCAACGTTCCGTAATTCAAAGGAGGTAGACGGAGCATAGGTTTAACTAGGGAAGTGATTGTCCTATATTCAAATCCTTTCTAATCGTTCAATTAGTTAATTTTAGTTAATTGATGGAAGGTGAGAGGGGGAGAGTGGAGTTGTGAGATAGGCTCACTAGCCGCCAAGCATTCGAAATTGGGAAGATAAGCATTTGAGTTGGTGGGAACTGGGAAGAGGTGTACAGTGAAAGTGATCAATCATTAATCAAGCTAATTAAAATGTAGTTGACTTGTACATTGTACAACCAAGTTAAAATTGATCACTTCAATCTAAACAATTAAAGGCTAATCTTCCTCTTGACTGACTTAGGCTTTTAATTTCAAATTGTTTACAAGTCCACTCAATCAGCTGTTCTTCGTCTCAGTCACTTTGGACGGCGGATAACTTGTCAGTTGCAAGCTCAAGTTAGCTTCAATCAATTATCTCATCAATCAGTCCACTTAGGTCCTCACATAGCAAATCCCAATCTAGTCCGTTCACACCGGGGTTCGCTGATTATCTGAGGAGCGTTGACGTGCCTTTAAATCGTTAGGAAATTTGAAGATTACTGAAAAAGGATGAGCAAGTGAAACGGATAGCTCCAATTGGACAGTGGCACGATGGTGATTGATTGGTGAAGGCGGGGTCATGGGTCAGTGCTTGGGACGATCCGGAGGCAGTGAAGCGAATGGGAGGTCGTGCTGCTGGAGGTCGTCTCCCGAACACTCCTGCTGCAGTGCCACCCTTTGCTTTCGCTGGGGGAAGCGTAGCAGTGGCCTCATTGATGTCAGCAGAACACCCACCAGGTCAAGTCGACGGACAACCACTTCCCCACCACAGCCTCCCTCCGCCACGGACCATGTCACGCGCCTCTCCGACCACACTGCCTGGACACCTCCTCCAGGCAGTCACTCCGCAAATCGTCAACGAACTAGTCCTCCAGACCCTTTTCCTCCTCAGAACCCTCGTTGGCAAGTGAGTAACCGCTTCTGCATAGCAGGAAGTCAGGGTCAATTCTATGTCAATTCTATCTTGTTGCTAATTTGCAGTGACCAGGAGGCTCCCATTTCAATGGTTCGTCTCCACAACATCGCGGAGCATGAGGAGGGGTGGCTACTGGTCGTCACTTCCCTTGTGAGTGCCATTCCAATGGAGGACCCGCTTGGCCCCGCCGTAATCTCGGTAAATTCCTCTCCTGAACTTTGACAACATTAAGTGTGGTGAACATATAACAATTTCTTGTTTCTTTTAAAGCTACTGTTGGACGACTGCCCGCTTCCTACCAAAGTAAGCAATACCAATTCCATTGCAATTAGTCTGAATAATTTATTCAATTGGGTGTTTTCTTTCGTACTCCTTAGGAGAATTCAACACAGCTCAGTCGCCATCTTGACTTGGCCAATACTTCAAAGTACTCTGTCAAGGAGAGGAGGAATATTTGCCTCCTCTTAGGATGCTTGGCGGAGAAGTTGGCTGGGCAGAATAGCATGGTTCTTCTCAACGAAGAAGTTATGGCCTTCCTTATGTCACAACTTGTAAGTAATGAAGTAGAGCATCATTCTCACTCAATTATATAATTAGGATCGTTATGAACTTGAAAGACTGACAAACTAGGCGATGTTTGGTAGCTCCAGAGTCCGGAAGAGAGATGAGTTTCCTTTTATTGGGTGTTTATATTTTAGGCTGTGACGAACAACGCCTATGTGATTCTCTATGCCCTGGTAGCACTTGAAAAGTTTGCTCAAACGAGTAAGTAGTTGACCCGAGGATATGAGCTGCTGTGTTAAGGGTTAATTAATGTTGCCACCTTATAGGTGAGAACAAGACTGTGATTGGGCGGGTCTTTGCTGATGCCGAGGTCCATCCGCTCGTAACGCTTGAGAAGTGGAGAGATGCCTTTCTGAGCGACCGTCGTCAAGTGGGCTTCTGTGCACAGTGGTGCTTGGACAACATTTGTAAATCCGCAGCTCTTTGACATTGGAGTCAATGGTGCAGAAAATATAATTCAGCCTTGATTTTGTATTAGTTTTGGTGAATGGCAGGCCCTTCGGCTATGAATCAGTGGACAATTCCAGGGTCAATGTCATTCTCAATAGTTACGACGTTAGCGAGTACCTCAAGATCTCACCCGACGGCTTGGAAGTAAACTCATTTATTCTAACTCTTCGTTAACTTTGTATCTCCAAAGTTGGATTTTTTTTGTTACAGGCGAGATGTGATGCGTCATCCTTTGAGAGTGTGCGCAGTACCTTTCAAGTGGACGCAGGCGTGTGGTTCTACGAAACGTTGATTGTAACTGAAGGTGTGATGCAGATAGGATGGGCCACCAAAGCCAGCAAGTTCCTCAACCACGTAAGCAACGCAAATTCCATAAATGTCAATCAATTGCACAACAATTCGTAAAATGGTGGTGACGCTGTGAGTGGCTTTTTATTATTTGGGTTTGTCATAGGAGGGCTATGGTATTGGAGATGACGAGTTTTCAGTTGCGTACGATGGATGTCGACAAGTGATGTGGTAATGAGTTTGCTTCGGGTTATTTCAAGTGAAATGTAAATGCATCAAATCTTTATTGATGCTACCTAGGCACAATGCCCAGAGTGAGCCTATGTCTATGCGCTGTTGGAAGCCAGGCGACATTTTGGGGTGTTTCCTGGACATAGAAAGAGAGGAAATTCTCTTCTACCTCAACGGAGACCTCATTAAGGTTCACAAAGAGGTCTTTGGTCACACCAGGTAATTACATTTCTACTTTTGCGTCTTCACGTCAACGATCAAGCCAGTCAATAATTCACCAAATCGTTCAACGTTGTCTTAGATCTGGCTTCTTTGCTGCTGCCAGCTTCATGTCCTTCCAACAATGTCTCTTCAACTTTGGACACAATCCCTTCAAGTACCCTCCCTTCGGAAAGAGATTCAACAACTTCAACAACTACGCCTCACTCGGCCC
>VYYI01001212.1:0-21131 GCA_021029175.1 Bilobella aurantiaca
CAAGAATCTGGGTACTTGCAATGGAAGTTTAAGAATATCCACCTATTATACGCACCAAGCCTTTCGTCTGTAGCAACCGTAAATATCATAGAGGTTTTGCTAAGAACGGAAATAGGATCCTCCACAAGTGTGATTGTGAATAATATGGTTATGTAAAGATCCTTGTGGTAGGGGTCCGGCTTTCGTAGTACTTGTAACTTTTCCAGTTTTACTTTCTTATCAACTCCATATTTTACTCGGTTTCGATGTTCGGTCACAATAGTATTTCTGATTTCAAGCATTTCTGGCGTCATAGGTTCCATCTCGCTTGCCGCTTCAGCGTCAGTGTACGTTAGGGTTGACATAAGCGAAGGATTATTTGGTATTGTACTAATGGAGCTTGTGGATTCCATGGCTTTTTTCCACATTTCCAGCTGTATTTTGCTGGCAGAATAATACGGCAAGAAACAGGAAAGCAGCAGTTTTTCTGCATCAAGGCCTTTCTGGTAAATTTGAGCAGCCTCCTGCGGTAGGCCGGAAATATTCAGTGACTTTGATATTCGCTTCTCAATATTCGCCAGGCGGTGAGCAAACATAATAAATTGTGACACAGAATAGCAGGCTTCTGGCACACATGGATAATCTGGTTCCACAACTTTTAGGAAATTTCAAAAAGTCATCACGTACAATTTGGAGATCATTTAGAGGAGATGTATGCTCTTGATCAAGCCTGTTTGTGTTTTCGAGGCTGCACTTAAGTTTTAAATAGAGTAGCATTGCGTGTTCAGGAAATTTTCCAAGCGAGTCCATCAAAATTTTATTGCACTCATCTAGCTGACACGCTTTGAGTAGTGCACTAGCATAGAGAACACAAAATTTGGGTTCCATTTGGTATTTTTTTCTGGAAATTCGGCAAAATTCTGTTAGTTTGCATAAATCGGTGAGATGATGGGCGTATACGAGTCGAGCATTGCGTTCTAAGTCAGATGTACAATTTTGACAGCTATTTTTAACTTTTAGTGCAATAGCATTTAGTTTTGTTTCGTAATCTTTCCGAAATTTAAGGCATACGAGTTTGTAGCAGTCTGCGGTTTGTTTTAAAATCTCGGAGTCATCTGCTTCCAAATTATCAAGTAATTTGCACGCTTCACGATACAAAATCATAGCATTCCACAAAGTACTTGCAAAGCCTCCTTTGACGGCTTTTTGCTTAAGTTCTTGCTCACATAAAAATGGATTCATTGACGGACGAGGTGAAGACATTGCTGGAGCAGCCATTGTATAAACCAAATGTGATGCAAAAGCCAATCCACTAAAAATGTCGGTATTTTCTTGTCGTTGGTGTAGGCCGAGCATGAAATAAGTAAATCCAGAATCAGAAAAACGGTGCTGGAAGAATTTGTCAAACATGGATCGCTTTTGATCCTCAGTAAATTCACCCAAACGTATTTTACGGTTCATCTATTCATCCGCTTTCTGGGAATCTCCATCGCTCAGATACTTGTCAATTAGCTTATCCATAGCTATTACCATGCCTAGAATTATATACTACGTATTAGGATTCAATTAAAAAAAAAGACATTAAGAGTTTTAATTAAAGCTAGTTATGCGTTTTTGGACATGAACAAACACAAAATAACGGTTAGCTTTGCTTTAATTACTAGTGGGAAATTCAAAATTGACGTTTGGTTTCGACCTAAAGTTTGGTTTTCATAAAAAGCTGGGTGACGTTAAAAATGTGTGCAACATTTTAGTACGTATTTACCAAAATATAGACCCAATGCCAATCCTATTTTACTTCAGTACATTTTCAGTACAATTTCGACAAAACTACCCTAACCAAAAGTTCAGAAATAATAAGTAGTAATTAAAAGTTCAAAATTTATGTACGCAAATTTGGAATTACGAAAAATTAGGAAACTATTTTACTTTAAAATTTGCTGCGGGCCAAATTTTAACAAGTACGGACCCCACTGGGTTAATTTTTTTAATGGCGGTGTTGGTCTAGAGGTGTTGGTTGTCTATCTCTCTCCACTAACCAGGGGTGAGAACAGGGGTTCATATCCGCCAATCACGCACAAAAACGTCTTTGCTGATGGTTTTCCCCCAAAAGAAATTGCCTTGCCTCGGACCTTGAGTATGCCCGTATCTCCGTGATTTGGTATACTCAGACAAAGGATATGGAAATTTCTCGATAGGTTTTCCAACAGTCTTTGTCAGAATTGAGAAAGCTGCCCTCATTTGCATAGACAGCAATATCTATGCTAATGAGTCCTTATCTCTACCAAATCCCTACCCTCTCCTTTTATGTTAACACTCCGCTCTGCGGGAATGCCAAATTACGCTACGATACCTTTTCTGGTTTGATGTTTTTGTAAACCAATACCAAAAATCAACAGTTTATTTCATTAAAACTAAGTTTTAATACCTGATTCAGCTGCCGCTGTCCATAATTCCAGAACTTGAGCCCATTTGTTTTTGCCTCTATCCGCTGCCTCTAGCAGACATCCAAGGTTAAATGCAGCCTTGTCACAACAATTGATAAAAGCTTGGTTGTACCAATATGCGGCTTTATCAAGATCAAGAGGTCGTCCTAAGCCAATTTCATAGCTACACCCAAGAGCAAATTGAATGAACATTCTTGCAGCTTTTGTGAAGTTGGATTTCTTTTTGTGGACATTTAATCCATGAAAATTTAATTTTCCAAAAAATACAAGAGAACTAGCCACATGGTTGTACCAATATGCGGCTTTATCAAGATCAAGAGGTCGTCCTAAGCCAATTTCATAGCTACACCCAAGAGCAAATTGAGCCTGCGCAATACCAAACCGAAATTGTTCACTTGTGTTTTTGGTTACTACCATTTCTGCTGCTTGTTCAAAATGAAGTGTTGCGGCTTCAAAGTTTCTCGGAACGCCTTTTCCAATTTGACACAAAAGGCCAAAGTTAAATTTTCCTTCAGCGTTTCCTAAGTCACTTGCTTTTTTGAACATTCTTGCAGCTTTTGTGAAGTTGGATTTCTTTTTGTGGACATTTAATCCATGAAAATTTAATTTTCCAAAAAATACAAGAGAACTAGCCACATGCCGCGGACACTCAGATTTGAGACGCCCCTTGTAGTCAGTCTTCAGTATTTGAGATATTGGAAGACGTAATTTTTTATATGACTTTGGATAGAGGTCAAAGTTCAAACGTATTTTGTGCTGCTCGTAGAGACACTCATCTCTAGCTCTTGTAACAATAATTTGATCCGGGTCAAGTGCAAGAGACTGATTGTAATTGCTAATTGCTGACAACCATTCCTTCTTAAATTGTAAGACTTGTCCCATTCGGTAGTATGAAATTCGCCAGTTTGGCATGAGTTCAATTAGAGCGCTGGCATCATCTAAGGCACAAGTAACAGTGTATTCTGTCGTTGACGGCTTAAGACATTTTTTCAGCGATTCCAAGTAGAAATAGGAGCGAGTGGAAAGAAGCTGCCCTCTATCGGCGCATGAAATTTCATATAAACTAAGACCTTCTGAATATTTTTGAATGGCCATCTTAACGTTACCGTTCTCCCAAGCAAGGTCACCGTCCTCTCGTAATTTCCTGGATCGTATCCTGCTCTCTTCATTGCAAACAGTGTCATTCACATCCACGAAATCAAGCGGAAGAACAGTGATGAATGTTTGAAACTCGTGTTCATTACCACCAAAATATAGAAATGCTTCATTAAGTTGATTTCGGAGCTCTTCAAATCCTGCGCCATTAATTTCTTTTGAAGTGTGAGAAAGTTTATTGCGAACGTCGGCAAGCTGTTGGCACATTTCTTTGTTTTTTTTATTTTGAATTTTGGAGGAGCTAAAATCATAGTTTCGAAATATTAAATTAAACAGTGTGATGTCCCAGGCAGTGGAATCGCCCATTTCGAGTAAATCTTTTTGTTCTTGTGTTAATTTGTAAACTTTTTGTCCCAACATGTTAATTAACTTTTGTCCAAACAAAGTAGAATTTGTCCATTCTGTCTGGGTCTTCTGCTTATACGAAAAAAGAAAATAGTGGTGCAATTGATCTCGGCCTTTCCTACAAAGTCGACGAAGTCGAATGTTATCCATGTTTCTTCGAAATAAAGGATGCTACAAACTTATAATGAAATTTAAGGCAAAATTACGTTCAATTAAGATATTTGTTTTTTCTATTTGCGAACTAAGCTTTGATAGATTGTGTAGACACAACGTTCTGAGTTTTAAATTTTATCAGCACTGAGCTTGATTAGATAACGCAAGTGAGCCTATAAATTTATATGGACACCTGGAAGGTCGTGTGAACAACACAACAAAGTTTTCACTATTGGTTTTTTTTTATCTAATGTTATCAGGGATTAGATACACTTTGGTACTAATTTCAAGTGCCTTCACTCTAATACGTTTCTGACGTTTCGAAATGGGGAAATGGAAACTGAGACAAAACGAGACGGACCTACCCGAATTAAAATGGATACAAAATAGAAACGAAGGAAAACTGAAAAAAAAAATTATAACCCAAAATACGAATGTCGAGAGCAGCGCGTTGCGCATTTTCTAATTATTTGTTTCATTTCTACCTTTGCCAATACGCCACTTTTTTTTGCTGACATGAGGCAGGGAAGTGGGCGAATGATATTACAAAAAAGTTCACCTAGATTTCACCTAGAAACCTAACCTAACCTGAAACGTCCAGCGCAAGAGGTGGTCATCGTAAATTTTATTTATTTAGATTCTTTAGGAAAAACACAATATAGAAGCAAAGATGCACTGCTGAGCAGCGCAACTTTACAGTATAAAATTGTAGAATGTAGCTAAGAGTAGCTCAGAATGCCTTTCCCTTGACAAGATGATCTATAAATTATATTATGTTGTTATTGGACGGGCTTGTACAGCTAGTTTCATTTATTGTTTTTTAAAACAATTACGGGGAAATGGGTAGAACCCTCGCCGGAACTGTTAGTTTTATTAGAGTGACACGCAAACACGAATGGTAGGCTGTGTTGTAGGTAATGATAAATGTAGACATAATTTTTTGAGTAGAGTAAGTACAATTAATGTTTTGTATTCCGCAAAATATTAAAATAGAACTTATTGAGCCGTACAGCAGGTTTATATATTTGATTATATTATATAATTTTGTTTTTATTCACAGTTTTTAGAGTTTAGAGAAATTTCCATGTCCGTCAGTTATTGAAATTATTTAAAAATTTCTTCAAAATTTCTCCAGTTTTCTGCCGTTAGCAGCATTGCAATCACCAATAGCAAATGGTTCCTCTCCGTTGGTGTGTAGGTAAAATTCTCCACGCGATCTAGAAATAATAAACCCTTGCTAAAATGGTACACAAACACAGCGTCAGTTGAAAAAATTTAACAAATAGTAATAATTATCAATCTCTTTAATTTATTTAAAAGTAAGATTTGACCTTGACATGTCATTTAGAGTTCATTTTACGTTTGAAGGAAGCTTCTGTCGTCATCAAAAACATTTTTTCTATTCGTTTTTTTGCAAAAATAAAGTTTGACATTGAATGATCACTTTGAAGTCAAAAGGTCATTTGAGCGGTGAAGAAGGACTCTATGATCAAGGGAACCATTTAAAACATTTGTTAATTAATTCAAATTTGAAAAATCCGTTTTCTAAGTGTGGTAGGCAGCACCCGATTTCGAAATTGTTAAGATGCCGAAAACGTTGTTCTTGCTTTTAGGATTTTACCATTAACATCAATTCTCCGTATTTGATCCGATGCCATTCCAAAAGCTATTAATGCTTTTACGAATAAGATGATTTTGCTGATTCCATAAATATTTACATTTGTGCAGCACTACTAGTTTTTTTTACAAGAGATAGGTTTCGTAAAATAATATAAAAACATGTTCCACTTTGTCATATTACATACTTTGAGGTGACATTGAAATGTAACCATAAGTCACAGTGCTGTTTCACCTGTAGGTAAAGTATGTAATATGCTACACATAAATTTTTATCAGAAAACATGAAAATGCCTCACGATTGGTCAACATGGTGTCCTAAATTTGATCTTTCAGTGCATCCACAATTCCCAGATTCGAAATCTTGCCAGTCTTCACATTTGCAGGAGATGAAGGGCGTAGTTCCATGAATCGATTCCATAAAGTAATGTACAGCACGCTCGTGAGCACAGGCTCCAAGTAAATCAATACCACAACCAGGTTGCCTCATGCCTGGATTCTCATTTTCAGAGTTACATAAACTTACATAACATCACATAAAGTTGACTATTTAAAATGTACAACATACCACCATTGGGATAATGGTCGACGTGTCCCTTTGGCTGAATCTAAAATTCAAGCATTGCAAGTGATGTTGTTTTATTTGGTATCATGAAGTATAATTTTCAATTATAATAGTTATAATAATATATAATTTGCTTACAATGCCTTGAGTTCCGCCATTAGTGTGAACAATATCCACAAAGGTAGCATCGTCAGAGGATATTCGATCATCATGCTGTGTATCAGCAAAACCAGGCCAAGCAGGATCCAAACCTAAATTTCAAATTTTTGAACTATGAGTTCCGAAGTAAGCTAATTAGTAAAATGACATTTTTCACTTCGTGACAAACCTGTTATTCTGCCAACAATCTCATTGGTTAGCCACTGAAAGCGTTTCCCAGTAATTCCTACCACCTGACCTCCAAGGCTGAATCCTATCAAATGCACTTGAGCTGCACTAACGACCTTCTGTTCTAATAAAAACTGAAGTAATTCTGCCGTATAGTTTGAAACGGCGTAGGCCTAAAATGAAGGAATTAATTTTCTAAATTTGCACCTTGAGGCATAATTTTTATATTATTATATTATATTATACATTATTATATTATTATGTATTATATTATTAATTTTTAAAAATCTTCGGTTTCGTACGTTTCTCACTGCACGAAAATAATTTGGTCCTGCTGCTAATTCCAACCAATCTAAAACAATGACATTTCCTAGTGGCTCAGTTGCTAAGAGTTCTATTCCCATTCTATATGGAAATCCGCCCTCGATATTTGCATTGAAACCGTGAATCAAAATCCAAAGCGGACCGTTAGCAATGAAATGAGAATTCTGCAAGGCTTCGACGTCACCCACAAATAATTCATCAGCGACTTCTGGATTCTGGCTAAATTAATAATTTACATAAAACGAAGTTCTTGCATTCATATATTATTTTTGGTAATACTTGCTGTGCTCTGCTTACTTTGTATATAAATAGAAATGGGCTTTGCTTAAATCTGCTTTAAACTCTTCATCAGACTCCGTTTGCAGGTTGTAACTCGCTGCTAATTGGAAACTTTCAAATCCTGAATCTTGCAAAAAGGCCGTATTGGTTGCAGGAATCAAAAGCAACGGCAAAACAGCACAAATTAAATGGAGGAAAATTAAACACATTGTGAAGGCTGAATTTTACAAATTTACACTAGAGAGAGCTTTGGAAATAGAAACGGTACCCAAGGAGTGACACTTTAATTGTTCAAACTTCAAGTTCATCGTAATGGATTATTAGATAGAGATGTTAAAGTACATATTTAATCTAATCTAGCATATTAAAAATGTATTTTACTTCATTCAAAACTATCTTTTAATGATAAAATGCAAACAAAATCACAATTATTGCTTTGTTCAAAAACAAGAGGAATAAAAGAAGAGTGTCTGTTATAGTTTCTTAAGTACTTAAAGTTGTTAATGGGTAAAATTGTTTAACTATTTTTTAATTAACAAAAAACGTAGCTAAAGTATCAATTTTTGAAATTAGAAAATTGAAAACTGGGTGAAGTATGTTTTTTGAATTAAAAAGAATTGGGCTAAAAGTTAACTATTTTCTAAGCTAGAAAAATAAAATCTGGGGGAAGTAACTGTACTTGTAGTCGAAAAGAATAGAGCGTGCGTGACCCACCAAAATTACACAGTCTCCACAAAGCGCGCAAATGCATCACAACTAGAATCACACATCATGCCAGCGCGCATTGTCATATTACAGTTCAGGAACTGCGAAGTGTTTCGCTAGGCTCAACGTATACATGACTGGTTACTTTTGCCGTAAATTTTATATTAGATACCCGGCACCGATTAAACGATTCAATACAGTTGCCGTAAATAGTATGGCACTACAAATCGCTTTTACGTAAACAATGTGTCCGTTTTAGCTTGTCTATTTGAAATAGTAGTTTTTGTTGGTATGGCTTATCTCAAGAATCTCAATATTGTTATATGAGAAGTGGGAAGTAATTAACTAAGGGCTAATTAATGTATCGTGTGCATATCATTTTTCAGCATACCAATGTTGCTAATTTGACAAAACTCAAAACTCCTGTATAAAAGCACGCAAATGTAAGCATATATCGAGTATACCCAGAAATGAAATAATTATACAACAGGAGTAAAGCAGGAAGATCCCCAAGAGCAAATTACTTTTGAAACTTAGTTTTCTAACGAGTTGCGAATCTCGCTGTAGCGCCCGCGCCTTTTGATTCAACTTATAAGATTCTGTGCCTGGTTGTTTTTCAATATAATCAAATAGACCTGATCCTATTATTGCCTGAAATTGCCTTAGAATTAATCCACATCTGTCAAATAGAGTAGCTCCCATTACTCAAAACGGATTGTACGCAAAGTACTCATCTCTTCCATAGTACAACTCCTCTGACGAAGGTTTCTATGCACATAAAAAGACTCTGTTCAAGCCCATCTCATCGTCGACGTAAAAGTGACTTCCGATGGAAAACAAATTTTGCTAAAATTCCCCGTTTCCGTTATTTATTAAAACTACTTGTAACTGCTCGATGAGGAACGGATGCTTTTTTCGGAGTTGCGTGACATTTTTCCACTTGTCCAAGTTGTCAAAGATGACGGCCTTGATAAATTTACTCTTTCGTTCAAAATTGAATAATATGAAACTCCATTTGCTCGTGTAGTTTGAAAAATCCAGTTTTGAGTAGTAGGTAGTATGATCCTTGTTTATATCTACCGACAATAAAATTCTAAATCCCTTACTAATAAGTGCCTCTGCAACTTTGTCTAATCGCGTTAGAGGCATTGGAGAAGTCATGTTAGTTGTCATTTGGCTCCTGTAAACATTCGTGGAAAAAGCAGAGAACAATAGGATTGGAATTAGGAGTAATCTTAAAACTGAAGATACTTTGTAGTTTTTTAGATACTCTACAACCTTGTTCCAATACGAGACTAAGAAAAACAAGTAGGAACAATCTAAAACTTTGTAGAACTGAAACAACCCAAAAACAAAACAGAGCGTTAGAATTGTAAACGGAAGTGCAACTATCCAAAAATACAAAATTTAAGAGGCTTAGATAAGAGGCAGTGCCACCACAAGTGGCAAAATTGGAAAACTTTCTCTTCCGCATAACCAAATATCCGTTTTTAGAACCTAAGATTTTAAATGATTCTCTAGATGGAAACGTACTAGGTTGCGTCAACAGACGAATAATTTTATCATGCCCAGTTGCGGTGAAACTAAACATACTATTTCTCTATTTTGATGTAGAGTTGAGCGACTTTACCAAAAATTTTACAAGTTTGGTCGCATGAGGGTTAACAGTGATGAACTTTAGGTATGCCTCTGTGTAGGTATCATATTGGTTGTATGTAAACATACCTTGCCAGAGGATTGGACAGTGGTACACTAATTCTTCGACACTAGTGTCCAACACATAGCGAGAGGGTAATTTTGACTGAGATGTAAACGCCAATACAAACTGGATGTTACAATTTTTTCCTTGATTGATACTTATTAGTTGCGTGGAGTTATGCAAGGATGAGTTCTGCACAACGTATTGGAAACGTGCTTACTTTTGCTTCAATATGATTGCAAAATGGAATTTCAAATAGCAATAAAGTAGCTATGCCGACCGTAGCAAATCGATTCATTCTTTGGATATACGCACTTATTTATCCACTCAAACATTATTTAAGTTTGAACATGTTGATAAGGTGTCCAGTACCATAGAATTGAGCAATAAAAATGTGAGTTTCAATAACCCTAAAACCTTTTTTAACTTCATGGTGGACTGAGGCTTGTTGACTTTTTTTTTGTGTTTTCTTGAATTTCCTTCTGTACAAAGTAATCAATACTAAAAAGAAGCTTTGGAAAGGACTGACTAAGCAGATGTTTTGTAGTGGTCACCAAACCATAAATACATTATAAAAGCTCTCAAGTTTTCCCCATGCACGCAAGACTATTTTGTAAAGTACATTTTATCCAACAATAATCATGATGCTCGTGCCTTGATTAAGTATTTATTTACAACTCATTCCAAGGAGAGGTTTGAATTTTTAGTTTGAAGAAAAAATGTTGTGCATAATTTGAGCATGTATGAAATACTAATTCTTCAATTTAGGGAATTGGTCATTGCCTAATGTATGCTACAAGAAGTTGACACACCATATCAAGCACCTTATGCTCAAGTGATAAACTTCAATCTTCCAAAATTTACAAAAATTCATTGGCTAAGGCTGTAATAAAGCAATTGGAATTGTGAACATTTTAGGCAAGAAAGCCCACTGCTTTGTTAGCATAAATTAATGAATAAAAAACGCTTAAAAGAACTTCTAACTTTCTCCAAAATTACATATCTTACTTATTACTTACTGCCCAAGGCCCGTAGTCACGTGGGGTTAGGACACTTGTCCTAGCTTGGGTAGGTGCCAAGATCTAATCCCGGCACCAGCACAGAAGCACAGTAAAAAAAAGTGGTGAACCCCAACCCCACGTTCACTGCCCAGCAGACTCAACAGGCCGAAACCACCCTCCACCACTCACTAGCTCACGGAAACATTGACAAGGCCTATAGGCAAATGTCAGAGAGCATCAAAAAAAAACTTGCTTACTTACTTTTGCTATCAGAATTAAAGTGTAAGGCACTTAAAAATAATATTGCAAAGTTCACGCGACGATGAGAAATTTGCTTAGTATACACCACAAAGTGTCCAGCGGAGTGGTTAGCATTGCCGTCCTTACCTTGTGCTCTGCTCGTCACAAGCGGTGGAGACTAAATGTTGGATCGCTACCTCCCTCGTTTTTATACATAATATTTTTTGCTATGCAAGCTGCAGGTTTTAACTGTTACCTAGAAGTAAGATACTGTATTTCGGAGCCCGTTGATAAGGTGTGAAAGGGCAATTTGCATACATTATTATTAAGTTCATTAATTTACGCTTAAGATCAAAAATTTGCTTTCCCAAATTGAATGAGTATTAATATGCTGCAGCGCTTGCTCAAGGCGCTTTGAATAGATGAGAACAATTGATGGATCGGAACTTAAATAATAATGTATTCATTTGTGTTTTTAAAGAATATTGTTCAGTATGTTTAGTCAGAACATTCAATTCTTACCTAAGTGCCTTGATACTTTTTAGTGTTCCTTTATTCAAAATTTTAAAATTATCTTGTTATTCGCTAATTTTATGATTTAAGCTTTCTGTCCTAGCAATGTGTGCTGAACATAAGTAAGAAGTAAAACTCGCATCAAAGTAGAAAACAAATTATTTTTCGAAAAATGTTTTTAAACTACCTAGTCACAAAATTAGGCTTATGTAAACGTTTTATGCACAACCATACAACAAGGGATACCAAATTCCTGTGTGCTGAACACAAATATCAAGGATTTTTTGAAAACAGGGTATTTTCTATAAATAATGTTTCCAAACTTCCTATTCAGTTTATTTGGTGTTCCATTCAATAAAATAAACTTAAATTAGCACTTATGTACACACTTATGCAAAAAACTATACCAATTCATGTACTTATGTAATCTAAATCAGCTTGTATAAGTTTGAAGCACGAAATTGTTTAAAAACATGAAAATAGTCAGAATTACACTATTTTTCTTGGACAAAAATACGTTCAGCTTTTGTAGTTGTTTGTTTATTCGGGGCAAATCCTCTTGTCAATGGGCTGATGTAATGCAAAAAAATTTAGAAAAACACAAATCGAACAAACCCTTATCTAAAAAATAGTATTTAAGCAACTGTAAAAATTTATTTGCGCCCATCATACGCGGATTAGATCTACAATAAAATACATTTTAAGATTCGCTTGGGCTACAAACGTAAAAAACTAGAAATATTGAGCAAGAATTGTCGGTGCTAAATTTTTTACACGTAAAAAATATTCTGCGAGTTTCATTTTACACACATAAATACAAGTTCCAAAAAAAACTAGGAACAACTGAGAATAAAATTAGGCTTTGAACTTGAATAAAGTATGGCTGCGTGGAATTTTGGTTAATGATATTTCTCGTCTATACAGAATCGCGTAATAATTAACTTTAGTAAATTTTACATTACTTTAACTTTAACTTCCGCACTTTCTTAAGCGATCAATTTTTTCTGAGATAATCAAGATAAAACAAGTTTAAAATATTAAATCAGCCGCTATAAAGTACATTATCACAAAATTACGCTCTGAATAATTTCGTGTCGTGCCGGAACGCAGGCTAGATTTCTTCAACCTATGGGAAAAAACACTAAAATTTAATTAAGGCTAAAAGATTGCAAAAAAGATTCATTAGCTCCGTATGATATACTCTAGAAGTTATGCAATAACTGGAATTTTGTGTCAGAAATGCGAAATATTTCAAAGCACGTGTGAACATTGCCTATAAAACCAATTCAAAACGGTTTCATCAACTAAATGGAAACCACTGAAGCATTTGCATTGTATCCTATTTCAAGCACAGGAATGTGTGACTTAGACTCGTTTCTGTTCGCCGAAAATAAGTTATTTTACAAGTTTATGAGAGCCGTTGGAGTATCACTGTTCAAATATACTGCAAATGGAGTTGAAGTGAGAGCAACTGGTTTCCTTGGTCTTCATTTTTGGCTGAAAGCATTTCAGTATACATGTTATCCATGTCTGTCTTGTGTGCTACTATTTGTTTCAATTCATCGCAGCATCGCAAACTCGCAACTGATTTTGCTTCACCTAGTCTGGATTGTTGGCCCTTTTTATGGTACAAATTTAATGCTCAGCTTAATTTTGCAACGGCAGAATTGGTGCAAAATGCTCAATTGGGCGATGGCGCTCAAATACGTTATTGTAGGTAAGCAAAAAAGAAAAATTTTAAACTCAAAGAAAAAGTAGCCCGTACTAGGAGAGGCGCAAATAAGCCATCTGCATTTAATTTTATGCAAACCATAATTTTAGATTCATTTAATTGCAGGCACCAAAACGGAGCATAAAAAACTTGTGAAAACACTTCATCGACACGTGTATTTAGCCGCGTGCTACCTGTCATCAACTTGGGCTGGTACAATGTTTGGAGTTGCTTTGTTTTGTGTTCTACAACCTTCCAGCCCTGTATTTTGGTACAACTACCTATCGGAAACGTTGGTCGGTGACTTTATACCTAAATCGATTTTGCACATCGTATGTGTAGCCGATCATATGCTATCATGCTACAGTGGATGGGGAATGTGCGTTGTAGTGCTCACTGGCCATTACATGATCGTGCACACTGTATCAACTTGTTTAGAAAGCATGAAATTAGACTTACAAACTGGTCAATACTCCGACGTCGCTTCTCTGGAACAGTGTATCAAGCGCCATAATCTCCTCTTCTCATACGTACAACAGTATAACAATGTCTTTGGAACTGTGTTGTGCTTGGATTTGGTACACGTGATAGGTCTGTTTTGTATAATGGCGTATCAAGTGATTCGATTTGGACTTCATGTACCGCCAATATTCCTCATGTTGTTCTGGGCAAATATGTATTACGAAATCACTAGGGTCTTTGCCAGCAAAATATTTGGTGACGTCTCGTCTAAATCGGCAAACCTCCTACACTGTATTCAAGATGCTATTAATGAAAGACGGCATTCTAGTACCTTGAACAAGTTGTATTTTCGAAAAGTATTGTTTGCTACTCGGCCCCTGCAATTCAATTATGGAGGATTCAGTAGCGTCAAACCAGTTTCGGTATTAATATTGGGAGATATAGGAATTTCAAATTTAATAACTGTGTTGAACTTGTAATTGTTACATTATTGCAAAATCTAAATTTTAATGACATAAATATGATAAAAGAACACTGGAGTAAGTCTGCTATGTTCTAGCATTTGTAAATAAATTTAGAAAATTATGCAATTTGTCAAATAAAGATTTATTGTGCAATTTTTACAAAATTGATATTGATATAAGAATTGAAGCCAGTGAAATATTAAGCTATCTCTACTTTAAAATGTCATGTTACTAAACTAACTGACGAGCTTAAAAGGAAAAATATTTGCATCCACGGCATTCCAAAATCCTTTATTGAAGACCGGCTCTTTGTGGAAAACAAATTTTTAGTTCACCACAACATACAAATCCCAGCCAATAAAGCCTTCCAACTGGCAAATTCTGCGCTTAGTATTTCAATAAGTTTTTTAATAGCAAAGTATTCTTCCAAGGAACCCTTACTTTGACGTTAGTTAGAAATAGGGCAATATTTCTCGGCAGTGAAAAGTAACATGTACATTGGCTCTTTGGTTTTGAAATTAGGTTTTTGACTAGATTAACTGCATGCGACAAAGAGGATAGTTTACCAACCTTTTAGGCCACATAAAAGCAACTAAATAAATAAATAAATAAATAACTTGTCTTTATTAGCTACACAGTAAAACTTCGCGGCACTTCTATGAATGCAGCTCTTCCCTGTAACAATAATCATGCAGTCTATACACGACATCTTTAGAAATCTTGGTGTTTGAAAACTATGATAAGATTGCTAGTTAAAGCAACTTTTTTCCGATCAAAGGTATTTGCAAACCGATGTATCATAAGCTTTCAATTTAAAAATAAAATCATATGAAGACATTCACAAAAAAAAAATTTTTTACAAAATGTGGCGCCTCTAGTCCTAGCGGTTTTTGCGGGTATAGAAAAACTACATTGGGTATTTTGACATTTGATATTCGACCCTGGAAAACCAAAAGTAAATTTTCTCCGTGTTTTACCCTATACAACCCTATTCACAAACCGTATTGATTCACAAAATTTTGCGCTCCTATTCTAAAAAAACGTGTTAATTTCTTCAGAAATTCATTTCATTTCAGTTCATGTCCTTAAATCATCAGTGAAAATAAAAGGGTTAAAAGGCCACAAAGTTTGTATTTAGCAATTTCCGGCGATTCATAATTTCGAATGCTTCAAACCATCGATTTTAAAAATTTCAAGTTCGAGAATTCATACCGTTTTAGTTTTAAATAAAATACCCTATCAAGGCACAGCTAACAATATATTGTTTATGCCATTTGAGATTTGCCTATATCCTGGTCAGCAGGCGCTTGTGCTAGTAAGTGGGGGAGGGTGGTCTCGGCCTGTGAGGTAACTGGGGAGTTCCGAGGTCTGAAACTAATATAGCTTCAGCTAGGTAATGAACGTGGGGTTGACCATCGATGAGCCTCTTGCTTAGGCAGAGGCTGAATACCACCTTACGCATACCCACCCATGCCTCTACAACCGCTACTTATCTGGCTAATTATCCAGTAGCATGGTTCTTTATATGGATGTTAAGATATGATACGTCTATTGTCAAGGTAATGGTTATACGAGTAATCGTTAACTCTGACGTCATTTACATAGAGGTCCTCATGTGCAAAGAATTCGAGGATATTGTCACTGATGAAGTGGACAGTGATATTATATGGTCCAGTACTGGGAGGTTAAGGACCCATTCAGGTAATCGGTTAATTAGTTGTAATTTTGTATTTTGTAATTTTGCCATATGGTTCAGTACTGGCAGGTTTAAATAATTGAAATATCAATAGATTTAATTACCCAGAAGCAGCCACCAAATATTGTAACAATGTTTAGACAAATTGGTAATACAATGTTTGAAATAAAAAAATTTTTATAAACAAAATAAACTAATCCTTAGTGTTGACTTAAGCTCTAGTTTTATCCTTCCTTTTTGTTTTGTTTCTGAAACTCAGCATTCCTTTGGTTTCACACATTTTCTCGTTTCCTGTGTTTCAGCCAAACATGGGCGTAATTGGTAATAAATAATCTGTGCAAGACATTAGTTACGTTTTGAAAAATCAACAGAGTTTTTAACATCAACTTCAAAAACTTAACCGATTCTTTGAGAAATAGCAGTTTGGTTACAAGTTTTCCAATTAAAATAACCTGTTAAAAGGATTTAAAAAAAGGTTTTTGAATCGAAAATGACAATACGTCTGCATTAGTCTTGACATACGCTTTCCCACATAGGGTGATTTTTAAGATTTTAAGTTTTGACTTTGAAGAGGAGTGACAATGCCACTGTGCAACTTTGTACATAGAGTTGTTTTTCAACCAAAGGCATATCTTAGGCTTGAAGACATCATTTTTAGACACGTATAATTGACAGTTATAGAAGTAATTGTGTTACAAATTTCTTACAGATGCTCTTGTGCTTTAAAAGAAACCAGTCTTCTTGCTGACAACTTTTCCCACAATATTTTGCACGCTTGCACCTCTTGCATGTAGGTGGTGGGATAGGTTTAGGTTAGGTTTACACAAAAAACGACAAATGTGCAGTTTCGACCAAAATTTGACAGAGTCAGGACGATCGACTAATGTTACAACTAAGTCTTCTCCTTTGCTATTTTTTCCTGATGGCCAAATGCTGGGCCCTTCTATACTTTTAGTTTGCAACCAAAAGGTAGCATATCCTTCCAAAATTCTGGGTATTTGCTATGGAAGTCTGCCGACGCAGTATCGTAAGAAGTTGATGACGTTAGCATGTAGAACTCAAAGTGACATGTGTCTCTGCCATACGCGGTTGACATGTACGATTCACTAGTGTTAGAAAATTCCTTGGAAGGGAAATAGAGCAGGATACTTTGCCACAGTATCTAGTACCCTCCTTGCGACGGCGGGCAAATCGTTAATGTCAATGGCAAATTCGTTGTCCTTTTGCGTCAGAGGAACTGGATTATCAAGCCAAGGGCACTGAGCAAAGCCCTTGCAGTCACAAATCGGAGCGAAAATTTCGTGGTAGTATTCAACCGCCGGATTTTGTGCATGTATACAATCGTAGGTATATATTGGTGGAAAATCAGTAACGTTCTGCAAAAGTGTGTATTTGGTAATAGCCTGAAAAATATTCAAGGCATTAACCACAATTGTATATCTCCAAGTTGAGCAATGTCAGAGGCCGGCTTGGCAATGATATTGAACGAAGTGTACGTCAAGGGCACGTGATTGTTTGTGTACGCCTCTCCAGATGTATTTGCAGGTACAACTGTCCAATTGGCGACGACAACTTGTCGCAGCGCTGGAAACCAGTAGAGAGAAATTTGATCGGCTTCTCTTACGGCGTTAATGTAAGAGCCGTTAAGTATATATGAGTCATCTACAACATAATTGTGCGCCAACACCTTGTATATCGGCGCTTTTCTCAATGTCACGTTTAACACAACGCCAAGCAAGCCGAGATATAGTCGAAATTCTTTCAATTCGTTGCTTTCCGATATGTTGTGTACCTTCCCATAACCATCAACGATGAATACGCCAATGACTTGCTCAGATATTGATGAAGTATGTTTTATAGAAGAGCCGTGCGCACCCGTTCCAATGGCACCGCCAATTGTAATGTTTCCAAATCCAGAGATCGCTTTTAGGGCCCGATTGTATAATTTCAAATATTCTGCCAAGTCATTCAAGCTAACGCCGGCGCCAACGGTGACGGTGGTGTTGGTAATACCCATTTTAAGTCCTCGGAAACCGGACATGTCAATAGGAATGCCGTCGGTGGAAATAATATCGGTTGCGTAGTGCCTTATACCAAATGCCTTCACTTTTTTCTTTTTGGCTATGGCGCGTTGAATTATGCTTATTACACCGGATTCATTTGTAGGACGTTCAATTTTCGCACCTGGTTGGCAGACAGGGCCTTTGTAGTAGGAAGTATAAGTTGGTGGCTCTGAGCCCCTAAAAATATGCTTTCTTAATACAAATTTTTTGCTTTGTTACTAATACCGTTTTTTTTCATGAAATTCCTTCAAAATGAATGTGCATTAAAGTCTTACAAAGTAGTTACTTTTAGTTCCATTTGCTCATGATAAAAAAAACTCATTTTTAAAGTCACTTACCAGACTTCCAAGTCAGTGACGCCGTAGACGAGAATTAAGACAAATGCAAGCATGACAGCGATATGCAAAGAATCAGCCATGGTTTATGTATTCTTGTAAAAAATGATACTACTTCAGTATTTGATTCTAGGTTTTTATGATGAAGCTGACACGAGCAATTCTGTTATGTGATGATGAGCTTTGTTCTTGTTACGTCCACAAAAGCGTCAAATTTATGTGTTACGTACTTATACGTACTACGCAAACAATTTAGTTTTGGCTAAAAAAAAGAGTTTTTTCTACATTTAGAAAAGTTGCCTTTGAATTATGTATGTTATTCAATATTCGTCAGTCTATTCAATGCATAACAGTTTGTTTTTTTCGATTTGCTATGACGCTGGAATTTAGTTTTAACTATGAGTTTTGCAATTACCTTTAATCCTTGGTTCGATTTCTCCAATTTCGATTTCTGCACTGAAATCAAAAGTTTTTGACTTTCTGTACAAAATTTCCAAAAATCATAACAACTACTGTATCTTT
Organism: Bilobella aurantiaca; assembly: GCA_021029175.1. Lineage (NCBI taxonomy): Eukaryota > Metazoa > Arthropoda > Collembola > Poduromorpha > Neanuridae > Bilobella > Bilobella aurantiaca. The sequence goes on from VYYI01001212.1 coordinate 18,603, forward strand.
TTCATTACTTCAAGTAAAATATTAAGCAGTGCTTAACAAATTCTAGAAGGTCTGGCGACATGTTAAATTTAGTTTTCGAAATATTTTGCCTAGAACTATACGGATTGCAATTTTAAAGGCTTCTTTGATGCACTTCTGTTTTAAGTGTCGTAGCCAAATTTAGGGATTCACGATTTATCGTATAACAATGCACAAATAATTAACATTAGCAAATTAACGGAACTGTAAACACTCATCTTTTTCAAGTTTTAGCATCAAATAGTGGCGGACTGGGTAAAATAGGACTTAAGGAAAAGGTGTTAACGGATTGCGTTTTTTTTGGGTTTGGTGAGAAGCCTCACTACTCAAATTTTTGAAAATGGTCGCCCTATAGGATTTTACACGCTAAACTCCATGATTTACGTGGTCTCCCCTATAATTGAAATTTGAAAAATCTCAACCCAAGACTCTCACGCATGGTCCTACAATTTCTACCAATTTCACAAGTTCATATATCAACTAAAATTAAATTAAGAAAGTAACAACTACCGGTCTTTAAGGAGTACACGATATCATTAAATTCTGGGAAAGTCAAAGAGTTGGGATTTTCGAACTGAAAAGTGTGAATTTGTGTTATTTGGTGGTGTTGGCTCAGGAATTAAGAGCTTCTTTCTCTCTTCAATAGCAAGCCTGAGAACGTGGTTGCGAATCCCCCTATTTGCCAACAAAAAATTACCTAACAAATTGCATTGCCTCTGACTGTCCATGTCCGTGTCTTTGTTAGATGACATTAGGCTGTCAGAGGATATGAAATTTTGCCGATTGGTTTTCTAATGGCCTTGTGAGAATCCAGAAGACTATCCTCATTTGCATTTATGTATGCTAATGAGTACGTTTCTGTCAGATTCTTACCAACTATCTTACATTTTGCCAAGCCGCTTTGCGGGAATGTCAAATAACGGTGGTTCTCCATTACACTTGAACATGGTAATAGAGAAAAGTATCAGTTCCTTTGGATTAGAGTAGGAGGATTACACGTGTTGGGAGCTAAATGTTAATGGTAATGAAAATTGAAAATTTTATTTTTACTTTAAATGTTTAGGCATAAAACCCGCTGTCAGATAGTAAGTACAAATGATCCAAATTCTCTTTTAAAGTCTACTGGAATTTATTTTTCATAAATTAAAAGATTTAATAATAAATAAGCCTACCAAGTCGTATTAAACTTAACTTATAGTCATTTTGATTTATATTTTACATTGCAGGAATAAATGTTTGCTTGAACCGGGTTTGCCAAACAAAAAAATTTGCCGGCGATAAATAAGTGATTGCAAAATATGACACCAAAGCGATATGATGTTCAAAATAAGTGATAAGTAATAAAGATGAAAATAATTTGTGATCTTAAAATCGGACTTGCCATCGGAATTAAAGTATAGGGCATGTAAAAGTAATAACGCCAAATTTACGCAACGAGAAAAAACTTACTTAATATACACCACAAAGTGCCCAGCGAAGTGCTTAACATTGCCTCATTTACTTTGTGCTCATCTCGTCACAAGCAGTGGAAACTCTAATTTTAATCGCTACCTGCGTCGTTTTCATACAAAAAAATTTGCTATACAAGCTGCAGGTTTTAACTGTTGCCTAGAAGCAAGACTCTATATTTCGGAGCTCGTTGATAAGGTGCTATGCCAGAGGTGTGAAAGGGTAATTTGCATACTGTAATGTTAAGTTAATTAATTTACGCTTAAGGTCAAACATTTGCTTGCCCTAATTAAATGAGTATTAATATGCTGCAGCGTTTGCTCAAGGTGCTCAAAATAGATAAGCACAATAATTGGATCAGAACTTCATAATAATGTATTCATTTGTGTTTTCAAAGAAATGTTTCAGTATGTTTAGTCAGAACATTCAATTCTTACATATGTGCCTTGATATTTTTTGGTGTACTTATTCAAAAAATTTAAATTATTTTGTTATTCGCTAATTTTGTGCTTTCTGTCCTATCAATGTATGCTGGACACAAATATGAAGGAAAACTCGCAGGAAAGTAGAAAACAAATTATTTTCTGAAAAATGTTTTTAAACTTCCTATTCACATGATTAGTTTTTTTGTTCTATCATGTAAGGTTAAATTAGCCTTATGTAAACGTTTTTGCAAAACCATACAAACAAAGTATACCCAATTTATGTGTGCTGAATACGAATATAAAGGATTTTTTTGAAAACACAAAACAAGGTATTTTCTATAAATAATATTACAAAACTTTCCATTCACGTTATTTGCTGTTCCATGCTATAAAATAAACTTGTATACACATAAGTGTATTGTAAACACACTTATGCAATAAACTTTAGCAATTCATGTATTCATGTAATCTGTGTCAAATAGCTGTTACTCCCGGCCCCCCTGGTCCATTGGGCGTAAATGAAGGTACTGCCCTTATGCTTGTGTAGAGTGTTTATTTTCCAATAGTGTGAGTACTTAAGGCTATTGAATTATGACTGACTATTGTGCTAAAAGCTCGGCGCGTTATATACGCTCCT
>VYYI01001213.1:0-21126 GCA_021029175.1 Bilobella aurantiaca
TACCTCTTTCCTTATTCTTTGCCATCAAATCTTTTGCTCAAGTGGATGCAAAGCCGGCTTTGAGGCTCATCTTGAGATCTTCGGTTCCATGATCTTTGTGTATAGCTTGCAGAATGCTTTCGAAGGAGTGGAAGGACCGCCACATATCCCAGGACGAGCCCACGGTTCTTCTGGCCCTGGGCCATTGAAACCTCGAATTCTTTCGGAAGAGCACGGAGAACGAACCCCAGTCCCCTCCATCGTCCCTCCTCTTTACGTCCACTTCCAAAACACAAATCCAGAATCATTTAGTTTCACAAGGGAGATCGACGGATGAGGAAGATCCACGCTGTCCCTTCTGTCACACTTACAAACTGTCAAAGCGATTAAGTGGACACTCAACACACTGGGACACTGTCTTCAGCATCCGTCGACACGTCGGCCATTTTTTTATTATTTTGTTTTTTATTCATCTCCATTCCCGGAATTCCCAATCATCAGCCATCGATTTAACAGTTTTGAAATAATTGGTATTAAGTGAAGAGTGAAAGTAAAAGTGAAAGCGTGTGAATTTTAATTTCAAGCTTTTGTGTGAGGTGAAAAAGCATAGAAAATACGCTGGATTTATTTAGAATTTTGAAATTAATGGAGTTCCTTCAATGGTTGTCAATCGCTTAATTGCAGGTAAAATTAATAAGCATTCTCATTTCGTATTCAGTCTTGGATAAATGTGACATAAAATAATAATGCCTATAGTAATAGTATTGCCTAATAGCATACACCGACATTAATCGCTACTTAGAAGAAAAATTATTATAAGTTTTTCAAATTATTATTTTAGATTTGAAAAATGTTTTCTGAAATATGATTTGAATTATCATATTTTGATATTTTTGATGCAATATTAGGTTGAGAAATTGGTCTGGCATCATTACGCCGTTAATCATTTTTTGTGGCACATGTGCCTCATCCTTGTCAAAATTTTACGTAAGGCATCTTTGCGCGTAGTAGAAGTGACATTTAGAAACAGAGATTTATACCTAATCCATCACCGAAATGAAATTAAAGTTCATGGACGAGAACGGACTACGCAAGTTTTGATCTCCAGGTTTTTCCAGCGCCCAAGAAATTGAGTTCCTGGACAAACTAAGGGCACGAACAACGGTGAAAGTTTTCCTTCTGCCTTTTACTTCCGCACGCATGTCATGCTCAAGGTTTTTTTTTCTCGTATCAACGGTACTCGGCGTCTGTGCAGTAGAAATATCGAACCGTTCGGAGCTGGAGCTTCGTGATCAAAGCAGCCTGCTTCCGATTCCAGAATTGGAACCACGGTGGATCGTGGATCTAAATTTTTTTTTCTCTTCCAGGAAGTGCTTCTGCATTTCCTCTGGAAACAGTACACAAGCCACTTCTGGCCTTTTTTCTTCATCGTTTTTTGCGCTTGTTTTTTTGTTTCATCTTCGTCTATTTTTAAAACTGAAATGTCTTTCATTTGTGATCTTCCTTAGATGTGATGAACGATAGGACGCCACCTTGCCGGAAAGTGAAATGGACTTGGAGAAGTGATAGATGGGACGCGTAATGCGAGTGCGGACTAATTACGTTTTGTTGGGCACTATGGGGCTCCTATTCGTGCATTTTGTAATACTCATACTCACAAACCTGCCAGAGTCCATTGGCCTGGCCATCGTGCGTCGAAACGTTTTGCGTATTCCGCACGACATTTATCCAGGCTACAGTATCAAGAAGTTTGGGCTGGAGACCGGTACTGGGAGCCATGTGTACCGACTCCTTCCCAACGAATACTCGTCATACTTCACCGTCCTCAATTCAGGGCTCCTCATGTCCACTGCCAACCTGTCAACCCTCGTGGACCATCCCGTCTCCCTATTGGTCCGCGAAGATCTGCCCGAGTCAAATATCTCGACGACGTATACACTCCAGCTCTACGTTCTCGACAGTCACGCCATGCTCGCCTTCCCCAAGGACACCTTTGAAGCGGAAGTGCTGGAGAATCAGGCCGTGGGAAGTGAAGTGCTCGGTCTTGGGCTCCTCCGACCCTCTACCGACGCCGAACGCCTCCTCAGGTACGAAATTGTAAGCGGTGACGGGAAGGGGCTGTTCCATGTCAGCACCAACGAGACCACGGGAGGGCTCCAACTGTTCACCACTGCCATACTGGACAGGGAAGAGAAGAAGGAGTATAGCGTACTCGTCAAGGCCTACGACTGCGTCGGCGTCGACTCCGCGATGGTCAAAATCAAGGTCAAAGTTGAGGATGAGAACGACAATCGACCGGTATTCGAGCACCCGGAGTATCATTGGGAGATTGGGAATCACACGAGGGTACATCCGCTGAAACGATTCCGGATTGTCGGAACGGTGAAGGCAGTTGACGGCGACGGGGACCGCGTTTCCTACCGCCTGTCTTCCGGAAGTCACCCCTTTGTTGTCGTTCCACAGACAGGTGAAATTCTCCTGGCGAATCCGCCGGAAGCTGACGAATATGAACTGGAAGTACAAGCCCACGATCTCCGCTCATCAGTACTCTATTCAAATGAGCCCGCCAAGGTTTTCATCAAAGTTGTGCCGGAAGTAGTCAGTGACGGAAATGGAAGCTTGGTCAATGAGGATGCTTTGACCGCTGACAACGGCATGATTGTTCTTGTCCTGGAAGATGGAAACGGCGTCAATGACCTGGGAGAAGAGCCAATATACAAGCATCGAATTACGAAGCGCCGTGTGACAAGAGCCGTGCGACCGACCGTTCGAAAAGAGTTTCTGGAATCGGAGGCTCAGAGTGAGGGTCGTGTCGTATTTGAGCTCAAAAAGGAAGTTGAGTTTGAGTCGTTTAAAATTCGTGACGAAAATCCGTGGGTCACCGTTGAGCCGAACGGTGCGGTTCGGGTCAAGAAGAAATGGGACTATGAAGAGCTAGGGCAGGAAAAAACTATTGACTTTTGGGTCATGATCACAAATCCTGGAACGAACAGCGGTAAGAAAATTTTCAAACTTTTCAATTTTTCATTTCATTCAAGAATCGTTTTTTTATTTTCACTTTGCTTTCTCTCGTCACCAGTCACCAAAATTCTTACCTTTTTTTTTGTCTTTTTACATGGTTATTTTAACAATATTTTCAACGTTTTAATAAAAACTAAAACATCAACAAAAATACAAAATAATATAAAATTTTGCTATTTAGCAATATTTAAAAAAAAATGTCTTTATAACTTTTGCATCTTATGCTGTTCTAAATCCTGCAAATATAAGAGCCTTCGATTCAAGGCTTAATATTTTTGTCAATAATTCTACAGCACATTTCGAATTTGAAGCTTTTAGTTAATCTTGCGGCCGTGTTCTACCATTTTAGTACTTTTTTTTGCTGTGAATATTAAATGAATGGATTAGAATAATAATTGTCCTTATTGATAACCTGAATTACACGTTTCAATGAATTTTAGAGTTTTTTTAGCCTCTCTACCTCACGATTTAAGTCTTTCATTTGAGTTAATGGCCCTAAATTTCGAGGTTGTGTTTGGTTTTAGCAGACTAATCCTCAATTTTCGATAAAAAAAAAAGGAGCTGAAAGTATTTTTCAGCGTTCAATCAAACGTTGTTCAATCAAACGTTGTTCAATCAAATAAACGTAATAGAATTAATTTTAACGACGCTGCTTTAAGGCTGCCCACAACAAGGCGAGGTTGAACCATTAAGATGGAATCAGACCTTTTATTTTCACATCCCATCTAAACGATTTTTGTTGTTTTAAGGCTAGGGCTAATTGGTCTAATGTTCAGAACAACAGACGCTGCAGGAGGTAGGGGCTCGGAGGGGAATGACGGACAGCATTGAATGTGCTGGATTTCGAACAAGCTGCATTTTTGGGCCTTTGGGGTAGAAACGGTCGTCCTTTCAAAGAAAAAAGTTAAGGTTGAGCCATGGAAGCGACATTTGTCGAGGGTGCCTTTTCCTATTTAAGGGACAGAGACCCCTTCAACTACACCCAAGTACCCGTCCCGTCACTTGTAATAATCATAATCGTATTTCTTTGCTCGGATACTTTCCTTTGAGGCCCTTCAGCTTCAATTGGTCTCTCCACCTGTTCCAGCCATCAGAATTACCTGGGATTTCTTTCACGATTCACGATTTTTTCCCTTCTTTCTTTAAGGCACCCTTAGCTCGACTCCATTGTCACTTAAGGGATTCCTTATCCATTGTCTGTCCATCCAAGGGCCTTGGCCCGCCTTCAAATATCTTTGAATCGTTTTTCCGTTTCATTGGATTCCAATGCTGTTTTCAAAAAAAAATGGTCTTGCCTATTCAAACGCATCCCTGTGAAAAAGTGATTTTTGTAAAGATTTTTCCGTTTTGAATCTTATTTGGTAGGATTTAGAAATTGGAAAATTGGGGATCAATTTTTAAACTGTTTTGTCAAAGTTTTGAAAAGGAAAAACAGGAAGGCGGAGACTCAACGCTGGTTCCAGTTGAGCTAACAGCAACAGTGCAACCAACGGAAGTTTTTCCAGAAAAAATGACAAATGTTTGGGCTCAAATATGGAGGACCCTTGGGTCGGAGACAGGGTTACGTAGGGTCGTCAATCATTTGCTTTAGGTGGCATTTCCTTCTGTCTTTTCAATGCCTTTGAAATTGGTGGCCACTGGAAGGGCTTCGCAGGGGTAGATTTGTTTAGTCTGCACCAGAAAGGGATGCCAGTAGGGTCCCTTAGCATTTTTTTTGTTCTTAGGGTGGATGCGAGTTCTGGCTTTGGTGCACGGGATGATACTGCCAGTAACTTTGAAAATTAAAAAAAAAACGTGTTCTGTATTCATCACGGATTCCTTGTTAGGACCGTGGAATGAAAAAAAAAACGTTTCAAGATATTCCAAAGAAATGCTTTCGACAAATTATAAAATAGCATCTTCTTGCAAGGGAATCAGTCCTGGTGCAAACAGTGTTGTCCATTAGTCTCCCTTCATTCCAGAAAGGCCATTTCAAATTTCAATTTCAAGGAACATTCCAGGCATTTACATTTTTTAAGTCATTTTAGAGTCAAGCGCCGCTTAATCACTGTTTCCAATTAAATTAAAGTGATTTTTGAAGAAATAGACTAAATGCTGCTGTGCCACGTGTAGATTTAAGAAATGCATGGTCAAATTTCGAAAAAAAAAACTATTTTTGTTTTGTAGATAATTTTTGAGAAGCGGATTTGCACCTAAATTTTTGGGTTTATTGTTGTTGTTGTTTTAAATCTGATGGGCTTTTGGCCAGAAATAAATCATAAAATCTAAAATTAGAAAATGGGGAAAAAATATTTAAAAAAAAACGAGGAAATGAACGCCTTTTACACTTAAAAAATTCGCAGTCCTCTACTTAATTTTAAAAGTACTTTTTTTTTATTGCTGCAAAACCGCAGCACACCCCCAGTCTAATTTGCATTAGTATCATCCGCCCCCACTTTGATTTTTGACGTGATGCGCCGCTGCAGTTGATGCGTTTATGAGGTTGGTTGAATTACAGTCGACAGGTACTCTGTCGTTCCTGCTAGATTTTATTTTCAACGGAAATCTTGACTGTGAAGCGTTTCGCTTGACTTGTTCAACAAATCGTGTATCCGTCCCCTATAGCCCTGCTCGCACCCCCATTGTCCGAAATTTTTCTTACGAGCCGTCGTGACATGTTTTATGTTCTTTTCCTATTTTTATAATGAAGGGAATTCGTTTTTGATTATGGGTTGGGCCCTTGATGTTAGAAAAACTGAAAAAAATTGATCAAGCAAAGGGTTCTCATTTTATAGGAACTGTCTGGCACCTATTGTCCAAAATATCTTGAAATTTCTTTGGTTTCCTCAAAAAATCATTTTGAAAAAAAATTGAAATTACGACTCTGACCAAAACGAGCGTAGAAATGATGCTTCAGTTGTAGAATTTTTTGGTGCTCTTACCGTGTTCCTTATGTCTTACAACAAACGTAATCTTTTGCAACGCTTGTCAAGAGTGATTTACGATTATGACGATGAAGAGTGAACTGCATGGTCACATAGTACGAGTTGCATCAAAGGACGTGCAACGATCAAACGTGGATTTTGGAGGGTTGCACTGTTACCTGGATTCTTACCTGTCCTGGCTGGAGATCCATGAGGTAGATAATGACGGTGATTTGGAAATATGAGAACCCTCTGATTATCTGCCAATTATCTCCCTACCACATCCATTCTACCGGTTATACCAGAAGCGAATGAAGAAAAAATGGCGACAATCGCTGCTCACTAATCACGATTCAGCTCAGCGTTTGAAACTCCATGTCATGTCCTGCGCCTGCTCAGATCGTTATTGGGTCACGATGCTGGGTGAAAGTCGAACTATTTTGAGATTTTCGCTAAACGCAAACAACAAATCAATTGCGTCAGTGGGCGTTACTCTTGTTGTTTGTGAAACGGTTTTAAGCGATTCTCTAATTGGATGACGCTTGGATTCGCTTACGTGGGGCAGGAGGGGTAGAGGGCAAATGTAGCAGGGATTTTGGTGGAAGCGATTTTCGATTTTCAAAAAGCTTAATCAAAATTGACAGGAGCGTCTACCTGCCAAGGTAAGATAGCTTTCCAAGGAAAAAAAAAACGCTTGAGGATGGGTAATGGTTTACAAGTGGAAATTGATACAAGGGAAGTACGTTTGAGGAATGAATAATTTATTGTTTAGACAGCGTCAGCTCGGCCGTTTCAAATGGAAATTAGGAATCTGGGATAATAAAAAAAGGTTCTGGAAGAGGGTAGTAGAAAAACGCTTAAATATCATTGGCTGTGATGTCCAGTCAAGATGCTGGATGCTGGCTCAAAAAGTCCATTGTCCCTTCTGACTACTTAAACTGACATCCAATCGCTTCCATGATATGAATCTGTGAAGCGCAACAGGGCTCCGAAGTAAATGTAATTTCATGAGAGTCAATACAAGAAATAACTGGCATTACAACAAGCGTCATAAAATGGTAATTTTCGTTTTGTGAAAAGTTTGATGCGTTGTAGGGGTGCATGGGTGGTCACGGGCCAGATTTGAGCAAATTGATTAAGTAACGTAAAATTAAAAAATCAAAATTACTGAGGATTTTTATGTTCTGAAAACATACCATTTCATCTTTCCGTTCTTGGTCATTAAAGTGAATTGAAATTAGTGGAATGAAATATAATTTTGTTATTGAGCGTGAATTAATGTGCAATAAAACGGCGGGTGTGCCGGGGGCTTAACCTACCTGATTTTGTTGCTTTTCTTGTTTTTGATACATTTATTACGTTTTATTATGTTAAAAAAATCAAATGATTACAGATTAGCTATAATTCAACTTGTCCTGTCATTCAGCCAGTGGATGAGGATACCACCGCTGGAACAGATCTTCCCGGACGCACGGCACCTCGACACCGCGGCTAATTCGTCGAAATTAGATTTGCAAAACACCGTCGTTAGTTACGTTATTTAAATTTCAAGGGCGTTGACCCCTAGAGTGACATGCTTTACCTGGAAGCCTCAAGGCATTTTTGCGATGATGTACTTTTGAACTGAAACTTGCCGTGGCCAACGTAGATTTCGTTCCAAACGGTGCCCGCTCCTGGCTCACCGTTGACAGGCACCAATTGCCAACCTTCTTGTCCTAAAAATAATTTCCTTCATTTTCTAACTCGGCTCTCTCGATTCCAATTGCATTGTCAATCGTTATACCATTTTTACTGTTTTTGGCCAACTTGAAGCGCCATCGCTGATTCACCGTTGGCGTCCCATGATCTCCGTCCCTCAAAAACCGTCCCTTATCACCGGCCGTCAAGTACTGGACACAAAACCAGTTTTTTTTTTCGTTAATTATCTTTTTTTAAATTGTCCATTTTACCTTTCCGGTATGCTGATTTTCCAGGGCGTAGACTCTATTATTCTGGAATTTAGTTGGTTCTATTTTACATTGAACTTCCTGTCCAAAAATCAAGAGCTGTGACACTAACGTTATGAGAACGAGTTGCATTTTTGTTAAGCTTAATGTTCCAAAGCGAAGACGATGTGACAAACTGACACTAACAAAGGTGCAAACTGCAAAGTAGCATCTTAATCGCACTTAAAAAATCTTAATTGCACAATTACCTAATGGTTTGTGACACTGTTCGTGATGAAATGTAACTATCTTGTGCTAAAAAAAAACCACTTGAAATAAGTAGCTTTCTCTGTAGCTTAATTGACAATATGATTGTGAGATTAAGGTTCCCTTTAAATGGCTTTATTACAAGGGCAATCTAAGTATGATCATTCAAAGGGTCATCCCTTAAGGACCCATTTGTACGGGCTCGTTTGGCATTATTATAATAATTGAAAATTAATTTAGTACTTGAAACCCAAAAGCACTACTACTAAAGGATATTTACAAATCGCTTCTTTATTCCATGGGATTACGGCCATGATCTTTTGATGGAAGATGGGATGAGAGCTTCTTTTTTTTTTATAAAGTGGAATTACATGTCTTGCATTGTTGCAACTGTGAAGAAACGATCTTACCTGCAATGGTTCCAGGTACATTACTTTTTGAGGGGTGATTTCCTTCCTGGAGAGCCCAAGTCCCACCGCATTATTGTCAAGGGACGAAGGGCCCTTATTTATGAACCCTGTAGCAAGTACCCTTGAGTCAAAGAGGATGAGAACCATTCTTACTTCTATCTGTCTAATGGTGATCCATTCTTTTTGCTTTAAGCATTCACTACTTTTCAAACGGCCAAAACGCCTTCAATAGCACTGGAAACCTTTTCTTTGGAGGCAGGTGATTTTGATTGATTGACGCGAAACGCCAATTTCCTTTAGTAAGAGGGCTAGAGCTGTTTTCATAGGAAGAGGTGTGATTCCATTTGATTCGGTTCGTTGTGATGATGGAGAGGTGATCTGATTGCGTTTTTCAAAAATAGAAAGCGTCGAATCATCATTTCACATCTTCCGAGTGCCCTTCTTGAAAAAAAAATCATGGAAGATGAATCAGTGAAGCGTATCGTTTTTTTTTCACTGAAATTGGATGATGAGCTGGAATTGTGGTGTTAGTCATGGCGGTGGCACGACAAAGAGTGATTGAATATGACGCTTTTTGATTTAAAAAAAATGCTGGTGACAGATGAGTTGAATTTTAAAAAACTGCTTATTCAGCGATTCCAAAGATCCATCAGGCCAATCAATACTTGTCAATATTCTTGGTTTTTTTTTTTTTTTGTAAAAATCGTGAAATGAATCGCTTGGGAATGTTTTTTTTGCAAAGTTGCAGTACAGGTTTTCTTATGCAATGATCCCCATGAATAATGTATTCGAAATGTGGTAATTAGTGGTGTTGACTTTTGTTTTTCGTTTGTACATCTCCATCATTAACATTTTGTAGCAAAATACGTATGGTCTCTGAATGCAACAGAAAGTTGCATTTACCATTAGGCAATTACAATAACATTTATTATTACGTATTTAAATTCACAATTTTTGTTGGATGTGTCTATTAGAATAATAATGTGAAATGCAAAGACTTTTTATTCAGTCTGCATCTTCAGCCTGAATTACTTTTAAAGGCATTTTTATGATTTGAGAAAAAAATTGTCTATCTCAAAACATGCTTAGATGTATTACATTTTGACCTAAATATCATATTAGTTAGAGCATAAAACCACTTGTGAATGAAAAAATTTCGTTCCAAATTGTACAAAATCTTTTTAAAATCGGATTGGTCCATCAGTCGGATGGATTCACGAAAAGAAAAATCGGTTAATTAAGTCAAGTCCAAAGGGACGCTTTCTGATGATCCTACCCAATTCCGAGACCCTTTGTCTTCATTGCAAAAACGCTTGATAAGCGAGGTTCCTAAATCGCTTTGTATTCAGCGAGCATTTTTCCAGTCTCGACCGGACATGAACACTTGATTACTTTGGACGTAGGGGTATGCTGCCAATACTGCTGGATGCGTCTACAAGGATGTGAAATTGAGAAACTTTATTTCCTACTGGACAAACGCCTGTCCATACGTTTTCTGCTCCGTTTCTCCATCACGGAGCCTGAATCATTTCGTTTTTTTTTCTAAATGACATATCCAATTTCCAAGAAAACCAGTTGCCAGTGAGTAGCGTTTCTGTTGTTCGTTTTTTTTTTGGCAGGTTGGACCATTTTCAGACTGGCACTTTTTCTCTCTGCAATTGTGTAATTTCCATTAACGTTCAGGGCTCGTGGCAAGGAGTTACAAAGGGAACGCTGTTCTGTTAGTGTCAGGTCTATTTCTGGTTGGCATTCTTAGGTACTTAAGGAGGCCTAAAGCGGGGTTAGCAACTTCCAGAAATGTGCTGTTCCTAATGGCTACCTATTCAGTGGGAACAAGACCGACTTGCTCGCTTTTGAAGCTGACTAGCGGTTAAGCCGCTGTAATTTGTTAGGCTTTCCAGGTCGCTTCTACTTGTCACCTGTCTTGCGATGGGATGAAAGAATTACCGAGAGGGGAATAGGCTGGCAGGCCCTTCGCAAACGACCCTTTTCAGTCCTGTGGGCCGGGGCCTTATGACTCGTCCTCAATCGATCTGTCGCGTGCTCAACACTGCGAGGACTTCCAGAAGGGCTCCCGCAGGAACAGAATTAAGGCTCCCATTGTTAATTTTCCCAAACAGGAAAAACTGAAACTGGATAAGCTCCCCTCCCCGAACGGCCGTATGCTTCCCGGAACAGTTGACTTCTGAACAATACATCTAAAACTAAAGCCTGAGCGGAAGTATGGCCCTTAAAGGGCCATGAGGGGAGGGGAGGCCCTGCAAAATATTTAGAGAAAACGTTACGTGCTTCACTGTGATATGCTTCACTTTCTCCTGATGCTCGTGCCAAATAATTAAGGATCGGAGGCCGAAAACAAAAGAACGCATTTCTCCGGAAGTGGAAATCCGTTTTGGAGAAAGCATCCTTTGAGGCAGTGGAATTTTGCAGGGCAATAGTACGATGTAGTCATCTGCTAAATGCAAAATTTCGAACTTCATCATTTCCCTTCCTCCTGTTTCTAAAGCGTTCGATGAAAAATTAAAAATATGGAAAATACGGGGTTAAACTTAAAATTATTAAAGGAGTTAAATTACTAAAAATCAAAATTTTAAATTTAGGAGATGACCACACGGTAGTGTGAAGAATGCCAACTAGCTGCCCTCTGAACCAGTGAATTGTAATTAATGAACAGAATATTGGTTTGTAGGGTGAGGGGTTACAAGGGTTTTGTAATAATCATTGAAAGCCTAACGCATCTGTTTATGGATGCTGGAGAGATGATGATCAGATCATGGACATTTTGTTAATGATTTTCCGCCCCTCCTTTCTCCTTTTGCCTTAGTTCTGGCCGTTTAGGTTCTGTTTTCAGGTTTAGGTTCCCTATTGTAGGTTGGTCTAGGTTCTAAAGGAAAAAAATGAACTCTTCCCAAGGGCCTGGGATGAATGCACTTGAAGGAGCGGTTCTGCATGGGAAAAGAGAAAGTTCCTTTCCCCCTTGTTTTGTTAGGTTTGCCTTCAGGTCTGAAAAATCGATTTTTCAGCCGACTAGGCTTCCCTTGCGAGAGAGCTCAATGGAATAGGGACAGGAAGGGAAATGATTCCATTCCGACAGCAGCGGCAAAAGCAAAAGCGTACTTTCACTTCCCGCATCTTCAAGGAGAAAGCGTAAAAGTGAAAGTTGGATGCTCCCCTCGGTAGGCCACTGCCTTCTTTTCGATTTTTTTTCTTTCTTTTCCCGTTTTTTCCCTCCTCATAACTTATCGGGAAGAATTGACTTTTGAGAATATGGATTTTTCTACTAGTTCTGGCAAGTTTGCTTTTAAGTCCTTTTCATCTTTTCCAGATGCATTGATTTCAGGAGCCCTTGGGTAAAATAAATCCTATGAAAAGATGGGAATGTGGAGGGGGGAGTAGGGGATGGGATTTGCAAATCCAGACGTAGAGTCTCAATTATTCAAGGGCCTGACAGGTGGAGGCTTAAGGGATTGATATGTGTAAGGGGGATGAAGGCCTTGAAGGCATTGAAAAATTACTGGAAATTGAGCAAATATAGACGAAGTGGTCGTAAGTGTGGTTATTTGGAGAAAAACGTTTCTCCGGATTATGTGATCACTTGGTTTGAAGATGAAAAAAGTTAGGATTTCGTTTTCAAAATAAGAAAAAAAAACATTTTAGACAAGAATAGATGAGGGATGAAGAACAGGGTGAAATAGGAAAAAAAAACTGGTGATGATGACAAAGTAAAGCTTGATTTTTTGTTTGCTTTATTTTTAAGCCACTTTAGTTTTTCACTGGAATAAAACGATTGAAATTTCTCTTTTTCAACTTTCTTTCATGCATCTGTCTTCATGGGATCACTAAATCGCTATTTGCACCACAAAGGAGTAAAATGTAAGTCACGCTTTTTCGTCACTTTAATACAGTGGAACCCGGTTAAGTTGAACTTAATGAAACCGTTTTAAGCTGTTGGCTGTTTGCTTTAACCTTATTCGATGCTTATGTCGATTATAATCTAAATAAAAATGCCTGTTTGGGAATCGCTCAAACCGTTTCCATTTCAAACAAAACAAGTCGAACGGGGTGTGAGCTTGTCCCGGGTTCAGTTAACCGCGGTTCACTGTTGTAATTGAAGTAACACGTCACACGACCTGTTCTAAAAATGAAGTTCACTGCGGTGAATTTTAGAAATCGAGGTCTCTAATTGAATGAAAATGATGCTCTTTTTGGAGAACTTCGAAAAGCTCTTTGCATTATAATTGTGGGTGTGGCTCTTGTCTGTCTTCAACCTTTCAAATTAGCCGAGGAAGACAAGGAGGGAGGGTGGATAAGTGCCCTTTTCCTTCATAATTGATTTTCCTCTAACGTTTTTGATGCAGATACGGATAACCAAAGGGTCATAATTTACGTGAAGGACGTCAATGACGAAGCACCCTACTTCATCAATCGCCCAATTCCAATGCAGGCTGTTGTCCAGCTCAATGCCCCGCCCAACACGCCCGTTTTCACGCTCCAGGCCAGAGACCCTGACACGGATCACAGCATCCACTACTTCATCGTCCGAGATCGAAGTAAGGGCTAAAAAGTTCAGCGATTCTTCTCCTTTTTTTTTTTCATGGAACGATATTCCTCAAAAACAAATTGTTTTTGTTTTCAGCCGGAGGTCGTTTTGAGGTCGATGAGCGCTCAGGGGTCGTCAGGACACGGGCAAACGACCCATTTCAGCTCGACATGGAGTACGTGTTATACGTGAAAGCCGAGGATCAAAATGGGCGATTGGACGACCGTCGATTTCAGTCTACTCAAGAAGAGCGCCTCTCGATCGTTGGTGGAAAGCGTCCACCGCAATTTTACATGCAAAAATACGAGGCTGAAATCCCCGAAAATCGAAAGAAGGACTCTGAGTAAGCTGAAAATTCAGCGTTTTCCTTTTATTTTCATCCCCAGCAGCGTCCCCCGGCTGGAATACAAAAATCGAAGCGCCACGACTTAAAACAAATAGCACTTGAGACTGAAGCGCTCCGTTGAGGTAGTTTACGTTTATTGTACCCAACGGAACCACATCGGGTCTCGGGTCCTTATACGCAGGTTCCTTGTCAGCGATTCGCTAATGTAACTCCGACGTTTTTTTTTACTTAAAAAAACTGCAGCAGAAGTGGTGATATTTTGTAAATGACCATTTTAAAGCTTTTGTAAAGCGCTTTACCTAAAGTATACAATATCCCTTAATAAAGCTTTCCACTGCTTAAAAAAGACGTTTATGAGAGGGTAAAACAGAAGAAAATAATGAGAAATATGGGGTTATATTTCATTAAGGGTATTTTTTATGACCAGTTCATTTTATTTTCTAGCACTAAGCTTCTCCCTTTTTTTTTTTTTCATAAACTTCAAGCGAAATAGCAGACGAAATGGAATAAGCCTGTACAATTCTGCCTGTTTTTTTTTTGGTGTTCCCATACACTCTTGTATAAATAAGCAATTGCAGGAGGATCCCCTGTATTTTTTAGTAGCAGAACTGTCATCTGAATTATACCCATTTTTGTGGAGGAAAAAGCGAAGGCGGTAGAGATGTAATGAAAATAAGTTGCATCTCCTGGGGGGATTTATTTGCTGCAGAAGCACTTGCGCTAGCTTGTTTCCATGAAGCAAAATGCATTTGACGTCTTTTTCTATGTAAAGCACGTCAATTCTTGCCAAGTCAGGTTTGTTACTGACTGAATCTCGATGACAGGCGGAGAAGATGATTAATAAGACAAAATCCTACTTTATGATGGCTCATCCAGATCAGAAGCGTCTACCTGAAACCTACATCTTTGAGAAAGCATGGAAAGAGATTTTAAAGAAAAATTTTAGAATTAAAAAAAAAAAGTTGCGTGTTTTTTTTTTTGTGAAAAAAAAATCAATATATGATACAGATCAAAATCGTTGAGCAAATCTTTCAGAAAAGGGAAGCAAGAGGAGGAGTAGAATTGTTTCAAAAAAAATTCTTTTAACTTTTATATTTATTATATTAGTAATATTATTTGTAAGAAGAGAATCTCATTTCTGTTTCAAAGTTGAAGGCCCAATTTTTCATTTCTTGTTTAAATTATGTGCTGCCTGGAAATTAAAAAAAAAAGTCAATTAAATCTTGTCCTTCCGCTTCTGGAAGCCTCTGGAGTTAAGTGTCGCCTGGAGACGCTGGAGAATTGCGTTTTTTTTTTAAAGCGCCCTGCTTCCTCCCTTTCGAACATTTTAGGGAGGAGGAAGATGACAATATGCGAGGGCAATGCTTCTTGTTTGTTTTTTAATTAGGTTTAAACTAATTAATGAATTTTTCATTTCCTCTTTAGCATAATTTCCGTCAAGGCAAAGTCCTTTGCTGACAGGGAAATCCGTTACACGCTCAAAGCAAGTGGACAGCAGGGACAGGGAACGTTTAACATTGCCCCTACAACGGGCATTGTCAAATTAGCCAAAGAATTGGATTTTGAAGACTTGCGTCAACCTCACGTTTTTCAACTTATGGTGACAGCGACGGAGGACTCAGGCGGATTTTCCACATCGGTGGAGGTAATTATTTGTGCAAATTTGATGTAAATTGATGTAAACTAACAAGCTCCTCAATTTTGTACCCTTAGCTCACCATCCGCGTCACTGATGT
This sequence comes from Bilobella aurantiaca, assembly GCA_021029175.1. Lineage (NCBI taxonomy): Eukaryota > Metazoa > Arthropoda > Collembola > Poduromorpha > Neanuridae > Bilobella > Bilobella aurantiaca. Next base: position 15,128 of record VYYI01001213.1, read on the forward strand.
CAACGACAACGTTCCCAAATTTGAACTGCCGGACTATCAAGCGCACAATATTGATGAAGACTTGCCGCTGGAAACGAGCATTCTCAAAGTTAAGGCTACGGACGCTGATTCTGGATCGAACGCTGAAATTGAGTATACAGTGAGCGACGATCATTTCCGGATTGATGCGAATGGCGTGATTCGAAATAATAAGCAGCTCGATGCTGACAACAACAATGCTTACTACGAGTTTGTGGTCACTGCCCGTGACAAAGGTAAATTGTAACAATTTTGGAAATCAATTTTTGATTCCTGAAATTACGATGAAATTGAGTATACAGTGAGCGACGATCATTTCCGGATTGATGCGAATGGCGTGATTCGAAATAATAAGCAGCTCGATGCTGACAACAACAATGCATACTACGAGTTTGTGGTCACTGCCCGTGACAAAGGTAAATTGTAACAATTTTGGAAATCAATTTTTGATTCCTGAAATTACGTATTTTAAGCCGCAGAGGCTAAAACTTGAAGAAGCCTTGTTAGTGTGGCATTTGTAATTTATTTTTATGTGTGATTGACATTGTTTGAAAAAGTGAACAATATTGGTGGTAAAAACGTTATAATTTCATGTAATAGGTGATCCACCGCAAACTGGCTCCGCCACGGTGCGTATTTACACGAAAAACAAGAACGATGAAGAGCCCAAGTTTTCACAACAGGTTTACACGCCTAATGTGGACGAAAATGCTGGTCCAGACACTCTTGTGACAACGGTCGTAGCCTCGGACAAGGATGGTGACAATGTCCGGTAAATTTAATATTATTAATATAATGCTGCCTAGAATAGAGTTTTTATTAATGTTTTTCGTATGCGCAGATTCGGTTTTGTTGGAGGTGGAACAAAGTCAGGACAATTTGTCATCGAGGATTATACAGGCGTGATTCGACTTCACGCAGGCGCAATAGACTTGGATCGTGACAAGTATGAATTGAATGTCAACGGCGGTGGATGATGGGTCGTGTTGCGAGGGTGGGCCAAAAACGATTCACACCTCCACTGCCGTTGTCGTGGTCTTCATTACTGATGTCAACGACAACAAGCCCAAATTCAAGGATTGTTCATCATATAGCCCAAAAGTCATGGAAGGAGCTCCCAATGGCACCCCAGTGATCAAAGTAATTGAAAAAAAAAATCAATTTAAAAAATTTAAATTTAAAAATTTTAAGTATGTCCAAAATAATAATAGGTTCATGCGACGGATGAAGACAAGGGCGTGAATGGGCAGGTCAAGTATTCCATTGTTCAGCAACCCAATCAAAAGGGAGCTAAATTCACAGTAGATCAAGAAACTGGAGAAGTTATTACCAATAAAGTACGATCAAATACTATAAATTCTTAGTCAATATTATATTTAAATGTATTTAACCATAATTTAATTTTTAAATAAACATTCGATACACTTGACTGATGCAGGTATTTGACCGTGAGGGTGATGACGGGAAATTTGTGTCCGTTACAGTCAAAGCGACGGATCACGGCGAACCCGCACTGGAAGGCGTTTGCTCATTCACCGTAGAGTTGGAAGATGTCAATGACAATCCGTAAGAACTCATAAATAATTAATTATCCTACAATTAATTTAAAAAAAAACTTAAGTTTGGAAGATTCTTAAATACTTTTTTTTCAAATTTAGACCACTGTTTGACCGACAGGTAAGATTTGAGCTATTGCTAATGGGAGGAATGTGATGAGAATTGATCTGTCATTATTTTTATCGTACCTCGACTTTTTTTTCATAGAAATACGTAGAAAATGTGAAACAGGATACGAGCGTGGGTACCAATATCCTTCGCGTATCTGCGTCAGATGAAGACGCAGACAACAACGGCGCAATTATCTACACTCTGACAGCGCCTCAGAATCACGCCGACTTGGACTACTTCGAAATCCAGCCAGAATCTGGCTGGATAATTCTCAAGAAGCCGCTCGACGTAAGTTTTGTTGCTTCATAAATTGAACGGAGATCCCGTCAGGTGAGGAGTAATTGTTCCGGAAGGTGAAGCGGGGTCAATTTGAACCGCAACTTGGGTTTAGGTTTCAGTCAGAAGAACTAATTCAATTTTGGGCTCTTGCGATTGGTCGATTGGTTGTCGCATAAATGACTTGCGCAAATAAATGACGAGTTCTAATTACCGGGTTGAATAGCTATACCAAATTCGGCACGTCGTCGATCGGCATCGTCGAAATTTTCATCGCTTTTTTTAAATGACGCGACAATTTATGACATTATGACAATTTTGACTCAATTTTTTTTAATTGTTGCATGCGAGCATTTTGTTCTGTGAATAATTGTTTGCACGCTGATTCGTTTTATTATTTCTGTTTTCGAATGATGTTTACCACTTATGGTGATGGGAAGAAAGTTATTTGACTTTTTGTTCATTTAGTATTTTTGAAAGTATGCAATTTTGCAGTGATATTTTAATTTTTTTTTTAACATTTGTGTGGTTAAAAGTTAATTTTTTTTTAATACAAAAAGAAATATTTAATTTATAACAAGTTCCATATTGCACGCTTGGAACATTTGTCAAAATTTTGTTTTGTTCGTGTAAAAAGTACTTGCCTTGCGAGTGCGACACGCCGTGACCAATTTTTGAAGGCGTTTTTCTTCATTATGGTGTGGTTTGCTGAACGATTTTTACAAAGGTGATACCCGATACTGAAAACAGTTTTTTGGATTGTACTGCTTGATTTTTGGGGTATCACTCTTGAAGATTTAGAAGAATTAGATATTTTTGAAATCTTCATTTTTTGCAAATGAGAAATTTTTGAAATACTTGAACTGACACCTACAATTCTAGCGTGACAAGTACCGACTTCAAGTCCAAGCGTCGGACAAAGGGCTGGAGCCACTTTTTGCCATTGTGGACGTAGAGCTGGACGTAGTTGACAGGAATAATAAGCCACCAAAGTGGGAGTCGTCGTCATATGGGCCCAAGAACATCCTGGAGAATGTCACGGTTGGGACAGTGGTGACATCTGTCAAAGCAAGGTCTGTTCGCACGCTTCCCTCAGCCAATCAGAAGCCATTATTTCTCCAGTTCTCATCCATTTACTCACACTTAACTCAAGCACTCCTCAAAAATTTTCCACTGTTACTCCTACTAACCTCAACTTTTTCAAATTGTCGCCATTGTCGCCATGCACTGTTTCTCGTTACAAGGAGTCACGAGCCCATTGCCGAGCGGTGTGGGTCAACTAATTCAAATGCTGAATTCAACGGCGTTGTTTAATTGTTGTTTGCACCGCAAAATTTACTTAATTACGTTTACAAAATTGCGATTCGCACTAATGCTTTACCGCTGCTGCTATGCACAAAACCGCCAATTTACGGACTTGTTTCCGTTTAACCAATCATTGAGCACCAAGAAATTGCTTTGCATAAGCGAAATTATGTTCAATATTTAGAAAAACTATAAGGTTTTAGGATTTGAAAAAGAAACCTGCGCCGTACTAATTTTAAGTTAATAGTAATTAAGAAGACTCGTGTAAGACGTTGTTTCACAAAAATTGGTCCGTAAATCGTGTTTTCGTATTTTTGTTAATTTTCGTAATAGATAAATATAATACTTCAAAAACGATACAATTTCAAAATATTGTGTAGGATCAGTATTTTGGAAAACGCTGGATTACTAATTATATGTGTAGCTTTTACTTTTCGTATTTTGATCCCATATCGTATTGACACCTTCCTAGCGAGAGACGTACAAGTTGGAAGCGATAGCTCGTGACAAAGGTTTTCCACCGCTGTCGCGAACCGTGGAAATCCAGATTGACGTCGTGGACAGGGCCAACAACCCCCCGGTCTGGGACCAGGTCGTCTATGGACCAATCCACGTCAAGGAAAACATGCCCGTGGGTGCGAAGGTGGTAGCAGTTAAAGCCAGGTCGGTCTAGAACGGCTATCCTTCTTACAGAATGCTAGGATGGCGCAACCTAAAAAACTGCATTTTGATCTTTTTGTGACCTCGAGCAATTGTGGAAATTGGCAGTGTACTCGTAGAATTATTTTTGAATTTGTAGTTATTGTTACCAACTACCAAGTGACTACTGGAATTTTTGTAAAGTCAATTGGTAAATTTTTTTGGTAACATTTTCTCTGGTGAAAACCAGATTTTTTTAGTATATGATACTCCTGTCTTTTTGGGAAATCTATCTTTAGTATTTTGTAGTTTATACTTTTTTTCTTTTAGATTGATGAAGTTTGCTTTTGAAATTGTATGCATTTTGTCTTGTGTGACTTAATTAGAAGTAGATTCTGAACTATTTTTGAAATTTTGTATCAGAAAATGGTCACTCCAGTTGTATTTTTAGAAACTGGGAAGAGTGAATAGATTTTGAGGCGTTCACATTTTGACCTTATTGCTGACATGCAGTAGTTTTTTTAAACTTTTTGAATCCTAGCCGGCTCGTGGTAATGTAGTTGTAGTTAGAATTTTTAGAATAGCTGTAGACAGTGCATGGATTTTTCTTAAAAACAACATGGCTGACTTTGCATTCAACATTTTGGCTCTCTCTTTCTGCAGCTTTTCTTCGAAGTAAATTGTTTAGGCATGAGTTCCTCGTTTTAAATTTGATTTTGTGCCGCACAGTTCGGGTATTGAAGGGAATCCCACGGTGTTCTATCGCCTCATTCGTGGATCCACGGCGCAGACGAACAAGTACGACACGTTCTACCTTCAGCAGAGGCAAGATAACGGCTTCACTTGGGCTGACATCAAGGTCAATCATCCATTGGACTACGAAACGAACAAAGAGTACAACCTTACGATTCGAGTCGAGGTAAAAGTTCAAACAGAATTTTCAAAAAATATCAAAAAAAGCTTCAGACAGAATTTTCAAAAAGCTTCAAAAAAAGCTCTAAAAGTTGCACATTTTGTACTAATTTTGAAAAATTTGCCCAATATAGAACAATGGAGCTCAACAGTTGGCTTCTGAGGCGACAATTTACATTATTCTCGAAGACGTCAATGACGAAATTCCACTGTTCACGGAACGGGAGCAGGAAACCGTGGCTGAAGGAGAGCCGGTGGGCACGCGCGTTTCTCAAGTGAACGCTATCGACAAGGATGGAACGGCTCCGAATAATTTGGTACGCAGATGCACACGCTGAAAACTTGATGATGATCATCACTGTTTAAAACAACGGTTTCTGATTCTTTCGTATTTTGGTTTTTTATAAATTTAGGTCAAGTACTATGTGGTGAATTCAGAAGGGAAGGACTTCTTTGAAGTGAACGAATTTACTGGAGAAATTTTCACGAAAATTGTTTTTGACCGTGAGAAACAGGGTGCTTATGCGCTGGCAATCGAAGCGAGGGACAGCGCACCTTCGGCGAGGCCCAACAGCGGTGGCCAACCGAACACGGGTAAAATTTCACATTTTTTGTGTCCATTTTCCAGCAAGTTAATATTGCGTGTCGGCCCTGGAAATTGCCTTCCAGAGCATCTTCCAGGGGAACAATAGAAGTTCATTAGGCGACAACGTGTGAGGAATTTCGATATATTTTTCTCCAGGTTGCTCTCGATTGGCCCAAGAGAATCCAGTCTTCCAGCTTCATTATATCGTAGATTCCTTATTACAGCGCTAATAAGCGCTCTCAAATTATCGGCTTGAGAGCACTCGGCCTATTTAACTAATGAAGCGAGCCTTTTACCTTTGTTAATAAATCGTCCTGCAATTGGCATTTAATAAGTAACATTTACATTTGTAGTATACCTGCAAAGGCTAAAATGGCTTTAGTGGGTGAATTGGTTGGTACATAATTTTATAGCATGTTCTAGAATTTGAAATTTCTAGAAATATTAAATAGCACATTTACAAGAAAGGCATTTTTTTTAATAATTTTGTTTAATTTTTTTTATTTATTGTTTTGCGCTGCAACGTGCGCTGGTAGTTAGAGTTGAGCGCATGGAGAGAGGGCGAGTAATTCGACTTTCTCTCTCGATCGCTTTC
>VYYI01001214.1:0-21122 GCA_021029175.1 Bilobella aurantiaca
ACCCCACGTTCACTGTCCAGCAGAAACCTCATTAGCTTCAGACCTCGGAACTTCCTCGTCAACCCACAGGCCGAAACCACCCTCCCCCACTATCTAGCACACGCAAACATTGACCAGGCTTATAGGCGAATGTCAAAGAGCATCCAAAAAAAAAAAGTCAAAATGGGCCTTACTTGTATTTCTCCAAAATATTTCCTTCGCCAATTACAGTAATACACTTTTTTTCAGAATCTACCGACTCGCTTTCAGTATTATGGTAACCTGGGCAATCATTTATGTGACCGAGTTAATGAAATTAATTAATCAGTGAATTAATGAATTAATTAGTGAACATTTTTAAATATAATAAAAAAAATTCACTTACGAGATTGGGCCTCCTCCTCATTTCTATACATGCTTTGGATGAGTCTTTTGATATGTATAATTTTGATTTTGAAATTCTGCGCCAGTCCGTTTGTAATGGAGTGTTATTCTTTGTAACTGCTATGAATATAGCACAATGTCTGTCAGCTAGTTTGTCCTTGTTAATTTCCTTGTTCAAATCTATAGTTAACCTGGAAAGGAATCATTTGCACTTCAGTTGAGAGTACAATAAAGGCAAAAGTAGTTATGTAAATTGTCAAGTATATTTTTGTAAAGAGTACAGTGAGTTGAACTCTAGTTGATTGTCTTCGGGTGTTGTAAATGAGAAAACTTTTCCGTCAACTTCCTTTGTCATTCCTTGTATCATAATTGAAACGAAACAGTCCTGTAAATTAAATGGCAATAATAATATATAGGGATTTTTTTTTCTTAATAGAAATGTACCTCAACTTTAGTTTCGACCTTGATATCGTCCATATAACTCTCATTGAAAATACCGGCTAAGCTTATATCATTACATTTAGTAGTAGACACGTATACCAACGTGAGTAGCTTTTGCGATGATACCAAGTCAAAAAATTTTAGTTGGTACCAATTCGGCAGAAAATCATCTAGGGCCAACCGTATTCGTATGGTGATGCTATAGCCAATATTCTTGTTTTCATTTGATTCAAAAACTTGTAAGTATTTCATTATATTTTGAATTGTTTGAGTATGATCATTTGATGATTCCTGTTGCGCACCAACTTTGGTTGCCTTGACAACTACTAAACTAAAAAAAAGTACAATTTACTTTGTATAGGTAACTTGGGGATGTTTATTTTAACTGTTGTAGTTAGTGTTCCCATCACAATACAAGTCAAGTAAGTCCGTAAGAAGAAGGAAGAGTACCCTCAATGGTACATAGGTTTCAATGTTCTAGATCTCACTGCCAATCTCAACCGTAGTTAGTTTGAAAAAACTCACGGCTTTTGCTAGTATGGCTAGTTTTTACATACATAAAAACGAAAACAGTTGGGTATGAAAACCGACCATTTTTTAAAAGAATTTTAGTTGTTTATTTTCACTCATGGACTACGCTACAGCGCTGAAATAGTAAGCGAGATAATAAAAAATATGAAATACATGAAAGACTACTTATCACGCTTTATTTCGCTTAAAATATAAGTAATCATAAATAATAACGCCTGTTGATACATGCATTACAAAAAAAAACTGTTTAATATTGTTATACAAAACAAAATTCAGTGTAGAACGATTTGTACACTATTTATAAGCAGTTAGTTAGCGACTGCTAATGTTATCTAATCAACAAATAAAATTTCTATGTCTGTCTCTTCGGAGTCATTGCAACTATGATCAATTGACACAGTCAAATGAGAAAGGAAAAACGCGTGAAATTCTCGGAATATACAAAGTAACGGTTACAACCTAAGATTTGCTTGCTAAATGTACTTACTGCTTGTGTCCGTTTTCCGTGATAGGCTCGAGAGCTGAGAAAAAAAATTTCGTGTCTTCCTTTCTTACAATATTTATGACTTGCACAATCATATAGTACTAAATGTATTTTTGCTTAACATTACTCAATCTTTTATAATAATCAATCAAATCTAAATTTCTTGTGCGCAAAGGCAATTACTCACATGCGTGCATTCCACTCGCGTAATGTTTAGTAGCGAAAAAAAAGAGTAAGATAAAATTTGATGTCTACAAAAAACTTCATGTTTGCGATTCCTTGAAGTGAATGAGCAGGGCAGAGAACTCTTCTATATTTCGTAGCTGATTCGCTGCTGAAAGGTTTGTGAGATTTTATAAATGTTCCAGGCTTATAAAGCCTTTTTGCTTGATGGGGTTCCATAGATTTTGTTTTCACAATGTCAAGATTTTTATTAGTGAGCCGTGAAATTGGACAATAAGTCGAACAATGCAAACCGGGCAATTTAAACCTAATTCGAGGCTCAGTGTAGGACTGAATTTATTTTCAAGGCACCATCAGACAATTGATTCTATTGTAGCTTAAAAAAGTTTAAACTCTTAAACCTGTTCAAATTAAAAAAAAGCAGTAGGCTACAAAAATCGTTAGCCGGCGATTTCAAGAATTTACAATGAAACGACAACGATTTTTTTTTTGGAAAATATTGTTAGATAATATTATGAGAGTGCCCAAAAGGAAACTTTTTTTATGCATTACAGTTTCAATTTAGTAGATCCGAGAACGTTATTATTACATCAAGTGAACATTGTTGTAAGTAATATTCACTTCTACCCCACGGTCACTTGCTAAAGTTAAAAGTTTAGAGCTTGTCTAAATGTAACATCAAAATTAAATAATGTTTTATTGGATTAAGCTTCCCTGACATTGAGAGGAATTACCTTGTAACCAACATACTACTCGAAATTGATCTCAACTTAACATTTTTTTTGCTCTCTGCCACCCCAGCGAATGGTGTAATCGAGAGGCGCAGGTTGAATTCGGATTTCAAAATTTTTAGAAAGTCAATTATATTTGAAATTGACGGGAGGTCTAACTTGTCTGTTTATTTTCGAAAAGAAAAAGACGAGTTGGAATTCGAATTTCACAGCTTTGTTACTATCAAAATACTATTTCTCACACAAAATCGATTGTGTTAAAATTTCATTGGTTATGTCTGTCAGTGTCTTGTTTATTGTACATTTTTGTCGAACTTAAGACGAGCCAGGAGAAGTTTTTTTGAAAGAATTCTAGATTATTATTACACCCAGCCTAATTAACACATATTTTGCGGAGACGTGACTAATTTTCTAATCATACCTTTACCTAATTAAATTGGAAATAACTACATTTAATATTTTCATTCGTACATTCAAGTTATCCTCTAATTTCGGCATACCATTTTTATTTATATACCTGCAGTAGAAAGACAAAAGCCTACCTTACGCGAAGGAGAAATATCAATTAGATGGATGATTACTTTTTTTTTACCTCTATGCAATATTGTCACCTTCAATTCATTTCAATCATTCAATTTTTTTTCATTGAGCATGTTTTTTATGCTCACAAAAGTTTACTCTTTTAAATAGATGTTATTGAATTTTTAAAACTGAGCTGTTTTTCCTACTATTTCAAACTCATTCATCGTTGTTTTTGAAACTTTGGAAATTCTGAATGAAGTGGTAGACGAAAACGTTGGGAAGTAAATTGTTGTTGTTGAAAAAAGGGAAGATTTGAATTGAAAGTATTTTATTTTTGTTAAAATAAAAATTTGTAGCAATTTTAATAGCCAGAAAAAAATCCAATAAGTTATAAGAAGTGATCAACTCTCATTATGCTCCATATGCTAGAATATCGTTAACTCTCCGCTTCGCAAACTGAGTTGCCTATACATATATAGAAATGTAGAATAAAATATACAATTGATGTAAAATAAGGGGAAATAGACCTTGTTTGCAATTCTTGCTAACCACTGGGAACAGTGTGTAAAATTAATATTATTCCGAGATCAGGGCAAAACATAATTGTATGATATCCATGCTTCCTTGCATTGGAGCCAAACGCTTCTAAATACACATCAGTTGAAAGGCAACTGGAAACAGCATCTTTAGGCAAACATGTTAAAATGTGTTTAGCTGGCAAATATAATGGAACTCAACCAGTTCCAAACACCGTTTGAGCATTCCTGCGCCCAGTTTTTAATGTGCACTTTGGATAAAAAAATTAGACATTAAATTACTTTATATTTGTAGTTTCAGTAAAAAAACACACATTAGATTTAACATTCACATATGTGCTGGTGATAGTTTGTTAGTGTTGTCTCTGTGTGCTTGGTGGCCATCGTAAACACTCCGAGTTGTAAAGGTAATCTTAAAACAAATTATTGAATCAAGGTTAATTTGTGAATTTGCCGGCCGAATTTTACCTTAAGTATTTTTTTTCCTCATAGTCATTTCAAATCAACAATGGAAGTTGAACTACGTAAATTAATATTCTTGGCTCGATTTGAATTTCTTTTACAGTTAGTAAACATTTATAAATTCTTTATATAGTAACTACAAAGTGGACTTAATGGTTGTTTCTCCACCTCTACATACGTTAAATTAAGGCTAAATACTTTTTTTGTGAATGGTCAAGTTAGTTTAAAAATTTGCCTAATCATGAAAAAAATTATTTAACACACGCTGCTTTTTCTTTTTGCTATAACATTTTATTTGTAAAATTTTACTCTACTAAAATTCTTCAGAGCCAACAACAATAAGCTAATTAAGTTTAATTGGGAAGCTCAGCGCTCGGTTTAAAAATTTAATAACATCGAATTGAAATAAGGAACTTGTAGATTGATTTTGTGGACATCAAAGAAAAATAAGTAATTAGAGTGGCTAACTACATGTGGCACCTTGATTAAATTACTTACCAATCTAGCCAAGTTCATGTTGAACTTTGAATATATAATGAGTGGTTTTGTAACCAAAAACAGTTTATTCAAGGTAAAGGAATGATTTTCCTAGGGTGAATAAGGGCCCCCTATTGCATTTATGACTGCAAAGGGCCATAACCTTTGTTTATGCCTATGACGTTTATTAGAAGACGTTTCCTCTCTTACAGAACTTAGTAAAATATTGTTTTAACAGTTCAAGGTCAAATAAATTCAAGGTCTGATAAATGAGTCCCTTTAACATTATATCTGCCCAAATTACCTGCGCGATACTTAACCGTTTAATTAAAAAAAAATTTCATCTACTAATTTTAGGACTATATTGTTACCCGCTTTGTAGAAATTTTATGAAGTAGCTTCATTATTTTTTCCAACGAGCATAAATTCGTTGATATTCATAAGAACAAGTTGAATCCACAAGGCCAATGTTACAAATTGATTTTAGTGAATTTTAAGAAATATTGGAGGTTTCTCCGAATTAAATTTAGAAGTGTGTCATTGGCTAATGTTAAGAATGTAGCCAGGCAAATGTTTGTTAGAACAACTGAGGCAATTCTCTGAGTTTAAATAGATTCGCTTCCAAGAAGAACTGAAAGTAATTGTGACAGCAATTAATTTATTATACATTGCTATGCTTATGTTCCAAAGAATTGGTTAACTTTCATTCAACAACAAATGTGGGAATTCACGTACGTTTAGCGACTCTGAATACAAATACACGTAAATAGGTGAAGTAAAAGTATGTGAAAGTTTAAAAGGTGCGTTGTTTGACAAACTTACGCGACAAATGGTCAACAGGTTTTGGTGGGGAAAGAGGTAATTAGCATATTGTGGCCTACGTTAACATTCGACTCTTTTTCAGAGTTGAATGAAGTGCTAATCACCAACCATAAAGCTGCAAACTCTCTAAACTGATTTGAGTCTTTAAGATTATCTAGCAGTCTGAAGAAAATCTCGATTCAGTTCTCGGTGGCCTAAACACAAAACACGGGTATAAACAAATGTGCTTCTTTGGTAAGGTATGCCCACATCCAAAACTGGCCTGCAAGACATGATACTTATGGTGTGCATATTAGTCCAACACAATAAACAACTCTAAATCAAACTGCAGCTCAAAATATCAAATAGTAAGGATTTAGTATAAATAGTATTGATGGTTTTTTATGTTTTTAAAACTATTTACATTTTAAAGGTAATTTGTATTTTGTAACATTTATTTAAGAAATAAGAACGGTATTTTTTTAAGAGCTTTAATTTGTAAAAGCTTTGCAAATCAAGTGCCCAATTAGAATTCAATTCCAAACAGCAGTGAATACAAAATTTTTTTAGGTTTTGCCTATACTATGTCTACATGGTCAAGAAAGCTATGCAAGAGCCAAGCTAATAATCCTACAATTATTAAGATGCACTCGAAAAGCATTGCTTCTCTAAATTACCTAATTAAATCAGCATTGTAATAAAGGAACATTTGCGTTTATAAATCGCCTTATTCCACATCATAATATGTAGCGCTCCGCGCCACATTAAATCAAACTCAATGCTACGTTGGCTAAGTTTAAGTTAACTAATACTACAGTGCCTTCATGATTTTCATGGTAAGGTTCCATTAAAAGCGCGATTGATAGCTCCGCTCTTGTGAGGATCTGGATGTGAACTGAGGGAAGGTGTAAATGAGAATCATGTAGCGGAATAGAGTATGTAAAACCACCCTATTTTGGGTGCTCGTGATTTGAATTCACAATGATCTGCAGAGTAGACAAAACGCTAAAGGATATATCACAGTCGTTTCAAAGTCATATGTTAATGTGTTATTTAATATAACTGGTACTATTTAGTTGTCGTTTTTCCATTTTAAGTCAGGACGTACCTTGTACGTGTATTTTAATAAATAAATAAATTAATAACAAAATTCTAGTTCAGTTAATTACTTAAAAATGCACGATTACACAATGTGCAGGCACTATAGTAACTGATTGGTAACGTACTCGAATCATTGTCGTGCAGTGTGTCCCTGGTAAAGTAAAAAAACAACAATAAAATGCTTGTTAACTTATAAGTGCATTTATCGCTTCACATTATACCAGGTATACTTTTGATCAAATCACGTAGTTGTATTTTTCATGTGTTTTATCATTTGACAATTTTCGAAACTTGCGTCATAGCTATTTGTAAGCAACATAGCACTTGAGACTTTAATATTTTGATAAAAAATAATGGGTTCTCATCTCCGCAAAAATTGCCCCTCTTCCACCTAAATACAAATTTCATTTGAATAACAGGAAAAATTGTAAATAATCGATGATTTCATATTAGGTTAGAGACACTATTTCAAAAGTCTTCACTAGTAAGAATTCGTATCAAAGGAGTAGATAACATAGTTTCACGGTACCTCTCAAAGTTCAATGTGAACTCGTAAATGGGGGTGTATATGCAATAAGGTTTAAGACGTGCGACTTAGAATAGGTCAAAGGTCAAAAAAAAAATTTGCAAATAAACGGGGAATAACAAGTAAAGGTCTGGATTAAACGAAGTCTTTCTCTTGACTAACCTCTGATCACTGGCCAACTACATCTGCTTATAACCTGTCAGTCAATGACATCTTACAACTAAACACTACTGAATAACTGCACGTGCCTCCAGACTGTGTCCCTTGGCCAGTTTGGAGCAAAGAAACGTGAATAATTAGTAACTTAAATATCTAATGTTACGGACGACGTAGAAACAGGGACTGGGATTACGACGTTCGTGACAATATACACAATTCAGAAATATAAGACAATAAACAAAATGTTTTTATAAGATAAAATACATTACTTGATACATTATTTACTATTTTTATTGCAGGGATAGATCACAATAAATGTTGAATAGACAAAACTCATTTAAATACACATTATGTGTTCCTAATTTGAAAGAATAATTATCTGTAATGTACAAGTTAAGCACTTGCGAATCATTCGTTTTTATTAATGAAATTAAATTTTTGAAACTTGCTGGGAATTACTGTTTGAACTCTTCTTGACATACATTGTAAACATTATCTACGTAATTTCGTTTAATCATGTCTTTTATATAAACTAGAATGTAAATTTTTTTTATAAAAATAACTATATTCTACCGAGAACCAGGCAAGTTAGCTTTATACAAGTTTTCGAATAAGTGACTGGGAGACGATAAAAACTAAAATTGGCAATAAAAAATTGGCATGCATTGGCATGCTATACGCTTAGATACATGCGTGAAACTATTTACTCACTTTTGTAACAAAGCATGATTTTAAGTAACAGGACTGCGAAGGACCCGAAGGCCAGTACTTAGTTTGCTCCTCCTCTTTTGGTGTATTGGCCGAGAGTGTCCTGGGCACGCTAGAATGGGGAAGGAGACGCTAAGGTAATGAGAGTCTCTGTAACCATTTAAAGTTTATTTCATTAAACTCAAGAGGCTCCAAAAGCGGTTGCTTTGAAAGAATTCTGAAGTATAATAAATATTATTACAGCCAGCCCGATTAGAACATTTTTGCAGAGAGGCATCTCTCTTTATCATGTCTTTACTTATAAAAATGGAAAGTCCATTTAACAATTTATGACAATTTGTACAAGAAAGTTTTGCTCTGATCCGGGCATTACACCATTTTTATTGACATACTATTACCTACGGTAAAAAGACAAAAGCCCACCCTACGCAAAAACCAAATCTTAAATAAAGTGCATGATTCTTTTTTTAACTCTACGCATTATTGTTACTTACATACATGAACAATTGGACAATATCTGAATGCGCGCAGAGTTGTCGTCCTAGCATATGAAGAACTAGTCAAGGTAAAAAATTTTATGAGTTATTCGAATGATTTTGAGCTAATAAGATTGCTACAATAACTATTTTGTATAAAAAAGCGTTTTCAACTCAAGTTACATCTATACGTTTATTCTGCTAGATTTCTACAGATCCAACAATAAGGACCCAGTGATGCTAATGAGTTCAATTTTGAAAATATAATACCCCAGTTTCATTAGTTTTCTAACACAAAATAAGAAAAGAAAACTTATAGACAAAATTGTATTAGTAAATATCATTGAAGATACATTCGTTGGAATAGTACTCTTTTGTTAAGAGAATCGAAGAGCAATTTAAATATTTTAACACGACGATTCTTTAGTATACTGGTATACACATAACTGATTATTTTTAAACTTATCTGTATTTAACCTAAGACATTGTCAATGTGCATGTGCGACTCCACCGAGAAACTCCTGTTGGGCTAGAGATCTTGACATTATAAGTCATAAGAGTGACCAGCAGCGAACGGACAGAGGCTGAGACTATTGACCACAATATAACTTACTATTAGAAGCTTGAAATAAACAAGAACCCAAGAGCAGGAAATGCTATCTGGATTTTTTGCTACCGCTTGATGAAACGTATATCCAAAAAGTATATCAATACCCGGGACGATTACGTGTCCATGGCGCCCATTGCAGGATCTATAGCATACACTGCATAAAAATATTGAGTATAAGTTGGTTTTTATTAACTCCAAGTTAAATCTTCCTAATAAAGATAATTGTTGGGGTCAATAAAGTTAAGTTTCTTTAATATTTTGATCATTAGCATTTTCCAGCAAATCTACTTATGTTGGTGTTCAAAAAAACAAGGTCACTATTTCAACTAAATGTTATTGAATTTTTAAAACTGAGCTATTTTTCTCACTTAAACTCATTTATCGTTGTTTGTATGAAAAAATGTAGTAAAGCAAAACGTTGTGAAGTAAATTATTATTGTAGGAAAAAATGTAAAGCTTGAGTTGAAAGCATTTAAAGAAAATTATTTGCAGTTTTATTAGCCAAAAAAAATCGAATAATTTATTCGAAATGGTGACTAAACAATTATGCCTAATATGATAGGATAAGGTTAACTCTTCGCATAACAAACTAAATTGACTATACATAGAGATGTAGACAATACAAAATTTTTGTAAATTAAACAAAAATAGACCTTGTTTGCATTTCCGCTTTGCGTCAACATTCGCCTGAAAACTTCTGGAAATAGTGTTTAAAAAAATAGGGTTATTTGGAGATCAGAGCAAAATTATATTGAATGATGTCCTTACTCTCTTGTTTTGCAGTCTAAACAAGAGCAAACACAAATCAGATGCAAGGCAATACTTCCTGGATAATGCATCATTAGACTAACATTTTAACATTTATGTGTAGTTTAAATTTGTGTTGTTTGGTGTCCATTGTAAACGTTCCAAGTCTTAAAGGTTATCCTACAATATATTGAATCAAGCTAAATTTTTATATAGCCGAGTCGTAACTTTTGTTTCGTCATGGTAATCTCAAATCAATAATGTTCTTTGAACTACCGCAAATAATTGTGCTTTGATAGTGAATCTCGTTTACAATTAGACAATATTTACAATTTGTATTTAATTACAATTCACAAGAAAATCCTTCAGTTCGAGCAAAAAAAAATGGAGAAAAGGGCTTTGTAAGTACTGTCCGCCTCTATATACTCTGAATTTTGGCTAAATATTTTCATGGGTGGTCAAGCTACCTTAGAAACTGCTACTAGGCAATTTGTTTAAATAATTATTTTCAACACAACTTGTTCCTATATTTACTTCTATAATTTTATCCTACTAAATACTTTCAGAGGCAACAACAACGAGACAATTACGCTAATGATTTTAAGTCGGAACGTTTGAAAAAGTTCAATTCCGTCCAGTTAATATGTACCTAATAGTATGGATTAAGTATAGATAATATTGATGGATTTTTCATGTTCTAAGAAGTAAATACAACTATAGGTAATGGGAGTTTTTTAACTTTAATTTCCATTGCCCTAATAGAATACAAATCCAAACAGGATTACATGCAAAATTTTGCTCAACTTTTCAAGCATTGACAATGTCAAGAACGCCATGCAACGGCCAAAGTAATAAAGGCATATAAATTGAAACAACAAATGAAACTTATAAAGTTTTCAACATTTTCTAGAATAAGTATTCTAGCGTTCTAAACTTAGTTCTTAAAACGAGCATTGTAATGTAACTAATGTTAAACGGCCTTAATGATTTGCATCGAAAAGTATTAGGAAATAGTGATGGATAGCTCTGCTCATGTGAGGATCTGGATGTGAACTGAGGGAAGGTGTAATTGGGAATCAAGCAGGGGAATATAGAATGTAAAATCTACCACCCTACTTTGGGAGGTTGTGATTTGAATCCACAATTGATTTGTAGAGTAGACAAAAAGCGTAAGGGATATATCACAGTCGCTTCAAAATCATGTGTTAATATATTATTTAATATAACTGTTGTTAATTAGTTGTCGTTCTTAAATTTTAAGCCAAGGTTTGCCTAGTAAATGTATATAAAGAATAATAAATAAATTCGTTAATAAATTGTAATTCAGTTAATTAATTTAAAATGCACGATTCAGCCAGGCTCTATAGCAAGTGTAGGATAAAATAGTCGAATCATTGTATTGCAATGCATACCTGGTAAATTAAAAATGACAATAAACAGCCCGGTAACTTATAAGTGATTAATCGTATTAATCAAGAAATAGTAATTCATTTTATTGAAGTGGTATTAGTGTGTGGCTTCATGAATTCATACTATATGTACTAATTCATATGTACTTTGTTAACAAATAAAGCAGTAATTCCGTTGCTTAGGTGATATAAACAACATTAATTTAATTCGCTCTACGGAAAAAATCTTTTGACTGCGTATTAAGACTGACTTAACTTTGAGCCAATAATGACAATTGTTGGAAGTAATGTTTTTGCTGGCATAAACGTAGTCATGGGAGCTGTAAGCGTTGTTATTTTACTAAATAAAAAATACAATTGCAAATACAATTCAAGTTTCTACAAGTAAACAATTGTAAAAAAAAGACACATTTCCGATTGCAAAAACACAAGTACTTCATTAACGCATTCATTTTTAATTTAGTTGATGGCCAGTTGAGGTAATCGTAAATGAGTTGTGCATTGTAGTAAACTGCTGTAAAATTACCTCATATCATGTTATTGCAGTTATCAATATGACCATCTCACCTCACTCTCGTATACCCTAATTGGATTATTTGGTTAAGTTGGAAAGGCTGAGATTGCTTGAAATTCTAAAACACATTTTCCAGTTTTCACGAGTTTTGGAGAGCGACATCGAGGAGAGAGTTATTACATTTGTAATTCATCGTCACGATATTATGATGAACGTCTTTTTAACAAAACGGATTGATGAAGTAGGGTGAAATTGTTAGGCCTTGCTGTAATTTTTTTTCAACCAAGATCAGCATTATAATGAATTTAAATACATCATATTGATTTTGACTAGTTACATTTTATTAATACTAGAAGTACATTTCTAGTATTAGAGTATGCAGTAAAAATAAACTCGGTTTAAAAACATAATATAGCTAAAAGTTGTCAAATTCCAATTCTTTATGGTGTAATTAAAGTTTGGCTTTGTGGTTAGTAGCTTATGTCTCTCTCCACTAGCCAGCCAGAGGACGAAGTTCGAATCCCCGATCAGCCATTAAAAAACTCTTTGCTATTGGCTTTCCCCTAAAATAGGAATTGCGTTCCTCTGGCTGAGTAACTGTCTCTGTGATTTGACAGTCCAAGGTTAGAGTATATGGAAATTTCACGATAGGCCTCCCAATAGAAAAGAGGACCCTCGTTTGCATAGAATTATACTAATGATTTCTTCCTTCCAAATTCCTAAGCACTCCCTTCAATATTGACCAGCCGCTCTGCGGGAATGACAAATACCGCTCCTTTATCTTTTACTTTGATTGTTTACAATAAAAGCACATAACAGTGTTAAACCTTTCAAAACTACACCGGCCAAATTCACATTAGAAATAAATTTTAAGCCTATGTTATTAGCTGTAACTGCAAATATTAAAACTGCGGAATTGTTTGGAGCTGTGTTTGTTACATTATATTGCTTTTCCAGCTAAGCATAATTTAAGGAAAGAAGAGAGGGTTGTTTTAAGGAGAATTGTCCGATTTTTGTTTGCTCTTATTTTACTTGTTATCATTAGAAATTATCCTATACAGTTTTCCCTTGATCTCGGGGTAACACTAATTATAATCACATATGGTTTCTAGCGATTGTAAGGCGAATTCACTCTACACAATGGGACATTTTTGTTCAGCACGCATACGGCATTCTTATATCTATGTCTGGACATTGATAATCTATTTAGTGGAGGTCATAATATGAGCATTAAAAAATTCTAATAATCACCAAAATGTTTTCCAACTCTTTGGAAACCGGCTCTACTTCTTCATTTTAAGGTAACTGCCCAGCAAAGTAGTTTAGGTTTACAATTATTTTTGAAAGTTAGTTAAGAAGGCGTAAGATTCAATGCAAGAAAAAAAACATCTTGTAGGAGAGAAAATTATCTCCAGCATCTTAACTTTTGAGAAATTGCTGGTTTTCCTCAGTGAAAACTGTAAACCCCAGATACATTGTTAACTATTTCAGCTTACAATGCAGCACTAGTCAGAGCATTAATTGATTATTGTTGAAGACATGAATAACATAGTTGAATAACATTTTGATGTTCTCTGTTTGTGGCGTCTAATCACAAAGATTCAAGCCTAGACACGGCCACAAGCAAGGTAATTCTTTAAAAAAAAGAGTAAGGAGTTTATACAGAAACTACTAACCACTAGGCCAACGAGGCTAATTTTAATTACAAGATACCGAACTGGAATTTAACAACTCTTAGCTATAGTATGCTTTTAAACCGAGTTTGTTTTATAACAAATACAACAACTGTACTGGTTAGTATTAATCAAAATCAAATTATGCAATTTGATAATTTCGAAAACTGACCTTGGCTGAAGAAAAATTACGGCAAGGCCTAACAATTTCACCCTACTTCATCAATCCGTTTTGTTAAAAACATTTTCATCGGAAAATTGTGACGATGTATTACCAATGTAATAACTCTCCTCGATATCGCTCTTTTAAACTTGTCAAAACTAGAAAAATTGAAGGCAATGACGCTTTTGTTTTATCTGAGCAAACCAGTTCATAAAATTTTAGAAAGCGACCACGTTGGCAATAGAGAACTTGCGTGTTTTCGAATTTCAAGCAATCTCAGCCTTTCCGACTTACCCAAATAATCCAAACTGGACATACGAAACAAGAGTTACGTGTTGTGGTCATATATTATGATATGATAACTGCAATAATGCACAACTCAACTACAATTACCTCAAATGGTCATCAACTAAATTAAAAGTTAATGAAAGATATTAGTTTACAAAATCGGAAATTTTTGTTACTTTAGTTTATTTGTAAAATCTTGAATTGCATTTTCAATTATATTGTGTATTGAGTATAAGGACAATGTTGACAGCTCCCATGCGACGACGTTTATGCCTTCGTAAACAATCTAGGTTGTAAAAGGTGAAGGAGCGTTATTTGATATTCCCGCAAAGCAGCTGGTCAATATTGAAGGGAGTGTGTAGGAATATGGAAGGAAGGCCTAATTAGCATACATGTATGCAAATGAGGGTAATCTTTTCTATTGAGAGGTTTATCGTGAAATCTCCATATACTCTAACCTTGTAATGCCAAATCACAGAGATACAGACTTACACAGTCCTATGAAGATTCCTAATCAAGGGGAAAGCCAATAGCGAAGACTCTTTTGTGGCTGATCGGAGGATTTTAACTCCCGTACGCAGACTGGCTAGTGGTGAGAGACAGAAGTTTTTAACCACTAGACCAACACCGCCAACTAATACAAGTTGTAAAGGGTTTCCTAAAAACAAAATATCGAATCAAGGCTAATTGGTGCATATGCCGGCCAAGTAATGGCTTCGCAGTTTATGTAGTTTGTTTCGCCATATCCGAATCAAATCTCTATTGTTTATATATCTACGTCAAATAATTATGGTTTTTGCTTGTATGCAAATTCGATACATTTACAAGAATAATTTAGTGTGAATCCTTTAGTCCGAACTACAAAATTTATTGAAAAGTGTTTGATGGAATCACTAGTATTAACTTGTAACCTAGCTAAAGGCTAGGTGGCAAATATTGAAGTAGTTACTTTGAAATGATTGATTTCAAATTAATTTACGAGCCGCGACAAACTGTCTTTAATATCATGTTTACCCAAGTTATCATAAACATGAAGTTAAACGTTTGGGAGGTAATTAGGATTTCCTGTCCTTAACTAATGATGTACCATATAAATATCAAAATATCAAATACATATTATTTGCTAATCGGGTTTACTAATTTTAGTAGAATATTGTTACCAGCTCCGAGAAAATATTAGTTAAGTGGTTTTAATATCTTTTTCATGCAGTAGCATCTTTCAACGAAAATATATTTTTGTTATTATTCACAAAAACTTGTTTTAATGCAAAATTCTCAAACCGATGTTATTAAATTTCAGAGATGACGCGCTTTTTCTCAATAAAAGTCAATTGCACAATTATTTATATTTACAAAAAAAAATAGCAGGTAAATATTGTTAAAAAAAACAGGAGTAATTTTGTGAGAAAAAGATGTATTTCTTCTGATGGCATTTTTTGTTATACTATTCTGCTGCATTGTGCACCGAAAGCTTGGTCAACTTTCAATCACCAATGCCTCGTATATACGACGATACTAATCAATGTCCGTTTGGCAACCTGAATTGGTCCTAATAAATGTATCAGTACAAAAAATGAGTAGTAGCAATACAGTAAATTTAAAAAAGTACATTATATGACATTACCATTCTAGTGCTGTTCTGTGGAAACCTAAGTGTTCCACCCGATAAGGTGTATCTCCTAATCCAAAACCCAAGCGACAAAATTGTAAAGTCACGTAACAGATTGGAGTTCTTATAATTTTGGAGAAGGCTTAAGATAACCTCGATTAGGTTCTCGGTGAATTTACATACTTTTGGTGCATCCTTTTCTCAAAAATACAACAAAAACAACAGCCTGAACAATTTTAAACTTATCTGCATTCAACCTAAAATATAGTCAAGCTTCCTGTCCGACGCCACTCTATGCAGGACACAAGAAGTAAGATTATTCCGCCCACTTGGCAAATTTATTGCGGCAATTTATATGACAATGAGCAAAATCAAACAACTAAAATACTTGTAAATCATTTAATTTGAAGCTAAAACTAGTGATTGACAGGGTTATAATGGGTTATTCTAACTCACCTTTGTCGTGGGCTGGAGGTCATGATAGTGTGACATTTGACAAGTGACCAGTGCAAGATGGCTGACTACTACTATTACTACTACCTTTATTTATGATTTAAGACTACTATTTATGATTTTATTAATAAACCAAAATTTAGAAAAAATGGTAGTAATTTTTTCTTGAAATAGAATTTTGCGTCCAAGTATATAGCAAAAGGAATGCAAAATGTACAATTATGTACACATTTTGTTTTCGTTTAGTAACTTCAGAATTGTGTAAAGCACGTTCGAATTTCTAACTTAAGACAACATTAATTTAATTAGCTCTACAAAAAATATAATATGTCTCTTATGATTGATTTAATTTTGAGCCAATATGACTTCCAGCCAATGGCAATTGCTGGAAGTAGTGCTTTTTGCTGCCATACACGTCGTCAACATTGTTCAAATAATAAATAAACAATATAATTGAAAATGCAATTCAAGTTTTTACAAAAAAACTATGGAAACAAAAATTTCCGATTTTGTAAACTAATATCCTTCATTAACTTTTAATTTAGTTGATTGTCATTGAGGTAATTGTAGTTGAGTTGTGCATTATTGCAGTTAACTTATATGCAGTTAACTTTATTGCAGTTATAAAATTACTTCATATCATGTTATTGCAGTTATCAATATGACCACAAGTCAATCTTGCTTCGTATGTCCAGGTTGAATTAGTTGGGTAAGTTAGAAAGGCTGAGATTGCTTAAAATTCTAAAACACGCAAGTTCACTATTGATTACGCCGTCGTTTTCTAAAATTTAAGGAACTGGTTTGCTCAGACAAAACAAAAGCGTCATTGCCTTCATATTTTCTGGTTTTCGCGAGTTTAGAAGAGCGAAATTGTGGAGGGAAATATTTTATTGGAAATTCATCGTCACAGTTTTATGCTGAAAAAGTCTTTCACAAAACGGGTTAATAGAGAACGGTGAAATTGTTTCGGCTTTTTTTTCTTTAGCCATGGTCAGTTTGATTTATAAATGATTTTATCGGTTCATTTTTTGTTTTAATCATTTGTATTTATATTAATGGTGTACGAAAATACTAAACTCGGTTTAGAAAAATACTTGAAAATTGGTCTAAATCTTGCTAAATTTGTCAAGTCCCAACTCTTTATCGGGTAATTTAAGTTAGTCGACTTGGTCGAGCCCGCCTGAGGACAGTGGTTCGAATCCCGAAACACCCAACAACTTTACTTTTGGCTTTTCCTTTAAGGAATTACCTTGCTTCTGACATTGTGTATTGCTGTATCTTGGTGATTAGATTGCACAATCATTGGACATGAAAATTACACAATGGGTTTCCCAATAGTGGATACTCCCTTGTGAGTATTCAGAAGACGTTGTTCCATACATGTATTTTCATGAGTCCTTCTTTCCATATTCCTACTAGCTCCCTTACATGTTGAACAGGCGCGAAGCATGAATGTCAAATAACGCTTCTTTTCAACATACTTTGATATATTTTATTACAATTTAGTTTATGTAGAATGTTATACAGTGAGAATTTTCACCCTCCGTAAAAGAATTGACCGTTAATTTGGCGGAAAAAGGAGTTACTGTGCAAAACGAACGGGATTTAATTTTTTCCTTTCTACCCAAGAGAAAGTTCTTACGGGGTTAAATATTCTCGCTGTATTTCTATGAAATAAAGTCGATTATTGTGTTAACGTAGTATAACATTCGGAAGATGATATGATAGAGCTAAAAATTTAAACAATTTAAACGTTGGAAGTTGATATGAAATTTTTTTCTATATCAAGCAAATAATGTTTTAATTAACAAAACTAAATCAATATTGTTCCAATTTCCGTTTTGTTAATGCTATTACTAATTTTCTAGCAAATTTGGAATACGAATCGTCTAAACATTTTTGGTTACATTTCGTTTCTTGTTGTTTCAATCGTAAGAAAAGCTAGGCAAAGTCCGACTTTGTTTCATATTTCGAGTTAGCATTTTCTTGTGTAAAACTTTTTTCTTCATGTTTTGAGTTATAATTTTCTTGTTTCCAACTTTCTTTCATATTTCGGTTTGAAGTTTTCTTGTCAATTGGAATTCTGCACAAATTAATTGATATATTCTTCTTCAACGCATCTTCTACTTGCTGAAAAGTAGACTTCTTTTTGCCTATCCTACTCAAATGACGTATGTTTCCAGAAGACGTAGTGGAAAAATTTATATATATAAACTAAAAAATTAGCATAGCTTTACTCATACTACCACCTCTCACAGTCTTCGCTCCATTACTGAATCTACCTCAAACCTAACCATTTCCCCTACCTATTCAAGCTAGTGAACCCAAATTTTACCACTGCAATCTTCTGCAAGAGCAACATGCCTAACGCCAGTCAATTTGTGTTCCTTTTTTGCTGCATTGTGATACATAACACTCACGCCAACGGGGACGAAATTGAAATTACTACTCGTTTGGATGACAGTGAAATGAGAACAATAAAACCAGTCCCTACCAGTTTTGCCAAATTTAAAAACGGATATACGAAAGACGGAGAACTAATTTCTAAAGTTGCCTTATCTATTCTGCAAGCTCAAAAAATAACCAAAATTTGCGGATTCATTGCCCTTGCTGGACGCAATGGTGGAACACTTGCAGCACTGAAATCTCTCTCGGAAAATGGTATCACCATTAAAGCATTGGTAATCGTTTACAGACCAAAGAAGAAGGTAGTGGAGGACGACCATGAGGCCTGTGTCATGATTCTAAAGGAACTGCAGGATAAAGGTGTTAACATTTACAAGTTTAATAGTTCAGACTCTATTGAGAGTGATGAAGAAATTGAAGATGAGACTCTGGTGAACAATGTGTTCGAATTCACGTTTACTGGTTTGATGGACGAAGATGAAGTTAAGAAGGAACTGTAAGTGGGAAATCGTGTCAACAAAAACACATTAAATATTACATACACTAGCGGTAACCACTTTATGTTACCGTGTTACCCTGTCCGTACTTCTCCGTAATACTTTTCTGTGTGGCCTTCAAAACACCCCCAAAGTAACCCCTAACTTTTAAAATGACCTTTAATAGTCAAACGGTATTTTCGCACGAAACCAAAATTTAATATTTGTACGATGAACTTCGAAACCCCCTTCACCCAGGAATGACCCATCGACCTGGAAATGACATTTCAAGAGCAACCCTTTCTTTTGCATAAAACAAATGGTTAACGTACTTCCGATCATTCTAAATGCTCCTATCACCCCAAAAATGGCTCCTCAAAATAACATTTCAAGAGCAAATTTTTAAACAAACTGTTATGATAATTTCGATGTTTTCCATAGACTCCATCATCTCCAAAATTCTGCTTTTCGTTCTATTTATTTTGCATATTTTTTCTAAATTCCGCTACTTATCCAGTTTCAACATGGTTTATTTAGACTTTATAAATTTGGAATGATACGTTAATTGAGGATGGCGAGAGTATAACTGATCTCATTACTAATTGTTAATACTAATTAGGGGAGGTCCAGGGACTCTATTTGCTGATTTATCCGGAATTTCACAAAATCATACATCAATGGCGACAGTCAAAGGAGCGGGTGCAAGTAAATCAAGTACCGCTTCAGAATACACGGCTAACATGATCAAAGCTTTGGAAATTTTGCCTGCGGTGGCGGAGGGGAAGGACGAGGTCATTTCGACAAATAATCTAAGTGGTGAAGATAGTGAAGGAAATTTTACAATATCAACAAACGAATACAAATGCACCCGTATTATATATACAAAGTGGATCACAGAAGCTGCGAAGAAGCATGCTGAAAAAAAGATTTTGTCCTACATGACCAATTCTGAATTCCTGAGATTGGCTAGACACAAAAAAGAAGTTAGTTCAGCAAACAAAATCAGCGAAGACATTGCAGCTCTGGATGCTAACTTTAAAGTTGGACAACAATGGGTTTCCATAAAAGCCAAGCCTGCTGAGAAAAAGCAGTAAAGAAGCTCAGTAAACTTCCCGTGTTTACATACCAAATTTGCGAACCTTCGTTTATTTGATGAATAAATCTATTGCATACAAAATCATGTTGTCAAAACTCTTGTATTGTAAGCCATTGTCAAAACTGATTCCATCTCTGCAGAATGCCGGAAGAGAGAGGAATTTTAAAACTAGCTTTTTGCAAATATTCTAAATTTATTCTGTTAAGAATACTCATACTTCAGTTCGACGGATTTTTGTGCAGTCCAACCTAGACTAGATATGGAGCACTCATAATACAATACACACCGCTATAACCACGATATGTAACGTGCGATGCTATTGAGTAAGGCATGCTGTTTCGGATTTTTTTCCTCTCTTTTGTTTTGGCTTCTTTCAAATGTGTTTATAAAAAATATGTTTCAAAAAATCAAGTTCGAAGCTGGGTTAAGAAAGTCAACAAACAATTTAATTCCAACATTAAACCTACTTGGAAATTTGTAAATACAAAATATAATTAGAAAATAGAGTTTTAAATAAAAATGAAGGTACAAAATGGAGTTGGAACATGCAACTACAAAATACAATTTCAAGATACAAGTACAATTATGAGGCACAATTGAATTATTAATTTGCAATTATGTTATTACTTTAGTAATCATAACAGATATTATGCTGTATTACAAAAGCTCAGCTAACCTGTACTAGGACAGTAGGATAATCATTTTAAGGTTTTCCTAGGTCTTTCTGTCCTGACTAGTGTGGCTATAGTCTCGAGTACATTAAATCTTCAACAGCAATAGATCGCTTCTTAACTGTTTTGCTTTGTTTCCTCGTTTCAATTTTTAGAAAATTAATGCAGGATTAATTATAAAAGAAAAATAGGATGCCCATATATGGCGTTAGAGGTAGAAAGAAGATTTTTTTTGTGTGACCGTCCCTCTGCTATGCGTTCCCTAAAAACTCCTCACTATTGAAAAAAAAAATCCATGTACACGTCATTTCTCGCATTACCTTTTGTATTTGTAATTCCGCGTACAACAGTACTAGTGGGTGTGGGCGTAGTTCTATTTTCAATGGATTATTCAAAATATAGTGAAGCATAATTTAAAACTTGTACAAACTAGCAAATGCAAGCCCGTCCTAGAACAGGGAGACTTTGCTTTAATTAATTTTAACATTAATTTAATTTTACGCAAC
>VYYI01001215.1:0-21120 GCA_021029175.1 Bilobella aurantiaca
GGCAATAATGTTAACATGTAGATCTTAGGATCGGCATATATCACTAAAGTAATTTATTGATTGATTTTATGCGATTTAATGAGAAGCTGGGATAAATTAACGTATAAAAACGTATTAAACGTATTTAACGTATAAAAAATCACTTGTTCGTTGTTTCATTAAGTAATACTAGCCTAACATACCCGTCCATAGACATGTGTAATTTGCTTGGATAGCCTGCGTAAATAAAAATGCGTTTCCATGTGCGATTTACTTGATTTAAAGATATATTGTATATTCCATTACTTATAGGGTTGAAGTATAATTATTTATGTATTTGATATAAAGCATGTAAAACGGATTTTGTCTGCGAGGAGAGTAGATGGCTAGGAAAAGGCAGTTTTCAGAGGATTTGCTACTTTATTTTACAAATTTTTTTTTATATTTCCGAGTCTCACGACTGCTCAAAAAGTTATGCCAAATACCATACCGCCTTACTACTCTATTTATCAATATTTACCATTTCCAATATTACCAATTTATTTTTGTTTGTTAAGCGGAATTTAATATGGACGGAATGAATTTTTTTTTGGCAATTCCTGCTTGGAAAGTTTGCTGTGTGGCGCTAAATAATGCACATTATCAATAAATATGGTCTGACGGCCTTGCCTAGACAAAATAAAAAATAAGTTGTAGTATTTCAAAGTGGTTGAGGAGGAGGTGATTATCATAATTCACTGGAATTCAATCGAACTAAATCTAGCTGGGCATCGAACTGAAATGATTTCTAGAAAAACTTGGGAATTTGTTCTACCAACTTTTGAAGCAGGCTACAAATGGAAAATATATTGCTTCAAAATTAAGAAACATAATCGGTATTATGGAATTGAGTTTTCAAAAAACCATTTGCAAACTAAGCTGGTTATTTCCATCTCACTTCTCATAAACATAGTCGGTATACTATTATTTGCGAGAGCAAAATTCCTTACTAGCAACTACAACCTCCAAATTTTACTATTTAGCGCTAGCATGAATTTAATAATCTTTGTGAGTTGCGTTAATATGGAACTTCAAGTTTATGCATTCAATTGCATCACTCGTATTGCAATTTTTATTAGTGCAACAATACTTTCGTAAGTTTACGTACTATAAATTATGATCAGATAAAGACATCAGTGAAACCGCACAACTACTAGCGAGTTTGTAAAGTTACATTACTCAAAGAGTTAACACACAACATAACGTAAATTTTCTGGCAAGAATATGTACTTTGCCTTGAAGAAGGGTACTACTAAACAAAATTTATACTTTAGTGAGACGCCAAAAAAGTTTGCAAAATTTCCACTACAATAATTTTGAACGCCAAAAATTTTTGGTTGTCAGGGCCGATACGCAGAATAACTTCAGGAAAAGGGGTTAATACACTAAAAAGTACACCGACGCCGTTTAAAACACACTTGAAAAACAAAATTGGGATCAGCCAACAAAATTTTTTTAACATTATTTTATATTTTACGCGTATCTAAAACTGCAAGGAGGCTACGTTTAAGGGCCTTCTTGTTATAGGACGGGCTAGTGTAGGCTAGTTTACAAAATTAAAATTTAGTCAGCGATGGCAGTTACCCTATCCACTGATACTGTTTCATCCTAATTCATGTAAACTGAGCAATTTTTCACATAATAAATTTAATTCCGGCAGCGTCATTAATATAAATCAAAGTATTGTAGTCTAATGAAAAATTTTAGATTTTAAAGGCCAATGGTTAATGCCGCAGGCAACAAAAATTCAAACACGCTTATTCATCTCTTTCCGCATTTCCGTTTTGACCCTCAATGACTAAATGTTTAGTAGAGAGACCTCAGGGGTTTTGGCTAAATTTTCTCCTCCCAAGTAGTTTGTACTGCATACGCACTCAGCATTGATCCGCCAGGGTCAGCTGTATTTCTAAACTTTATTGACATAAATGTGAAACATTCTTAACCATCGTGAAATATTTTAATACCATTATGACCAGTGAATCAGAGCTGAAAATTCCTAGTGAAATATAGCCAGAATGGCAAAAATTCAAAAAAATAAACTTCGTTTTCATGCGTTTGTTTCCTTGTGATTACTTCGCACTTACTAGAATGAATAAATTTAACAACAAGTGTTAATACGTTGTATTGAAAAACAACGGTTTATTATTTGTGCATAGATACGCAAACATCCATACCTTTATATCCGGATTCTGATGGATATGAGTGGCTCTTCAAATTTGCAAACAAAATGTTTTCTTACATTCGTATACTAATAATACCCTTATTCGTAATGTTCCTAGCAATTGCCCAAAATGAACTTAAAGACTTAATTTACCTATCTTCCGAGGCAATATTGCGGGATATGTATATTTCCCCATCACCGATTTCAACTCATATGTTGCTGTTCAGCGATATTGTAGTTGGCAATACGGCTGGTATCTACGGGTTCTTCGCACTCTTCATGTTCATTAACTATTCACTGCTCTACACAAACGCCACTCGACTCTGGACCATACAATTTCGGTATCAAAGTCAATCTAAATAATACAAAATAACGTAGCTCTGTTAACACAAGAGGTTTTGCTACATTTAGAAAAATGGCTAGCGATGTCGAGGACGTGGAGGTCGTACTCGAGAAAACATATGTTTGCCAACAAGTCTTGAACGCCTTTGCAAATGACGTATTTGCCGGAGTTGTGGAGGTGTTTATGTATTTGGGAGACGCAATAGTAATAATGTGTCTCTTTGTGGTACTGAAGTTTGCAAGTGGCGCGTACATCCTACTCCAATTTCTCTCACTGTTGATAGCACTCCTTACTTCATACTGTATCAAGTGTTCAGTTGAACTTGCTACAAAATGTCACATTGAATCTAACAAACTTTGCTTTTCCGCCCTAACGCACACAAGGCGAAATCCGTACAAACATCGTTTTTGGAAATCTAGAAGACCTATTACAATCCACGTTGGCGCGCATTTCAAGCTCAATTCAAACACATATGTTCTTACTATATTTGGTGATATTATTCTCAAGAACGTTGTAAACTTGCTTATTGGATTTTAACTAGTTCAACGCTAATACTCGTGATAGCGCTCATTTTACGCTGAACTCGATCTCATAAGTTCTCACTATATTTGACAGTAATATTCTTTACTACGTCCACATTTTGTTTATTGGATTGAAAAAACTTGTTTCAAAATACTATATGTATTCTTCATATACATCCTGGAATGTTACCAATAACAACCTTTGAAGGTTGCCTGTAAAAGGGTACACCAATTTTGTACACACAACTTTGCACCACAATCGCTCAAAAATATTTATAGCTTATAAAATATGCGTTACTAACAGTGTATGCAACGCCTAGATGGGTAAGTTTATCCCATAATATTCTTCAACTACGTACTGTAATTAATTTCCTGTTTTTGTTTTGTTGTGGTACTTCAATTTATGAAGATATTTTTCGGAAAATGATAAGAGGTTCTATTTTCTGCCTATCGATTTGGGTGGTGATAGCAACTGCCAGTATGCACTAGATTAGAATATTTCAACCACAGCTTCTTCTAAAGCCAATAGTCAGGAATAGAGTTCAAGTTATTTCTATCTGCTTGAATTACTTTTAAGCTTTTAGAATTTTCAAAGTTAATTTAATGTAAAAGATAAGATGGATAGAACATTATGCAATTTAAGTACTTTTCAAAACAAATGTTTACAATTTACTAGAAATCACACTGAAATGTTTAGAATCCGAAAAAAGAGAATTGTAATGGTTGATAATGTATATCAAATAATTCAAGTAAACATATATTTGAATGATAATTTATAAAACATCATTTTGTTTTAGAAGTGAAATGACACAACAATTTCTCAGGCAAAGGCAACGGCAACCAACCTTCTCCTCACTTCTCTTATGTTCAATTTTTACGCCCGCGCTTTTTTGTTAGAATTTTTATTAGTCTTCATTTAAAGAGTGTCAGGCCATTTTTTTTCTCGGTATACCCGAGTCATGACCTGACACTCTAAGACAAAATTACCCAATTTTGTCATTTTCTACGTTTTCATAAAAGGTGTAACTGTAAAATGCCCTGGGCCCATGTCGTAAGATCCGAAAGTGTGAAATTATTGCCGTAAATCACACTTGAAGATGGTAATAAGGGTTCCTAGATGACTTCTAAGGGTCCTTGTACTGTACTAAAATGTCATTCGCATCTTTGCAAACTCCGTTCATCACACGACCTACCGCTTTTTAGACCAAGGTTGAGTTACTTGCACACCTCTCTACTCTACTTAGCGACGTCGTTACTTATTTACAGAAGTTCTTTTTATTATCTCGAAGTCAGAGCGTATGTTTAAAAATAAAATAAAGTAATAGTCTAAATGGTAAAATTATTGTGCTTCTTCGATATCTTTTCAAACCAGTTTTAGTTGCTCGTTAGGAATATCAATGATCTCTCGCTGAACTTGGAAATTTCTACTAGCGACGCTCGAAGCGGGTTACAATTGGAGAATATACAGTTCCAAATTTAAAGTAAAAGGACACTATTATGTAATTGAGCGTTCAACTAGCCTCATGCAATGTCAGGCTGTTATAGCTGTTACACTTCTGGCGATGTACGAAAATTTTGTACCACAAAGCACATTGTTCAAAGTCGAAGGATAGGGCTCAGTTGAGTGCCTCACCAATTGACCAATTATTTACTGTTTTTTTTTATTATTTGATTACACTATTTTTTTTTACCGTTTTATAATATATACTAGCAGAATAAACCGTGGTAAGGCATAGGTCATTTTAGAAGTCATCCATACCAATTTTTTCAGTTCAATTCCTCAGAGGTCAAATTGTAGCTTGCAATACAAGAAACAAAATAATTGAAAAAGTATTATTATTTGAGTCAAAAATTGTTTGCCTCAGTGTCATAAAAACTTACTCTTTAATTGAATTTTTTTGGTCAGAATCGTCAGGATAGTCAGCAATTTAGGGACACACCACATACCTCTTACGCAGTTACTTTTATATAGGCTCAGTAATAATAGCTTTTAAAAAACTTTTTATTTCTAATTGTTCTGCAAAATGTTGCTGAAAGAGATATTTTGGACATTTTAAAGTTAATTTTGTGTAAAGGATTTTCTCTCTAATTGTTAATTTTAGGCTACAAAAAAGTTGCCTCGTGTGTCAAATAATTGAGGTTGCTATGAAAATAGGAATAACCTAATTATTTAATTGTCTAACCCAAAAAACTTGGGAGTATAGTTTGTCAAGCTTGGAAAAACAAATTCTTGATGCCCTTGCTCGTCTTCTTCTCATAGTACAAACAACATATGTGTAAACTATATATTATTTTGTCCAACAACTTTGCGCAACTTTTGCTTACAAAATTGAACCCGCCAAATCACTATCTCAAATACCAAAATGAATCCTTAGAGTGACAATAACAATGCCAAGTTCACGTATTCCCAATACTGCAAATCTTTTCATCAAAAAAAAATCATCCTTCCCAAAAGATGGCGCCTTGAATACAATCAGCCTTGGAATATTATACCAGGAATACTCTGCGTTGAACAGACCGTTTGTGACAGCCCGGCGTTGATATATTGAAATTAGCCTTGACCAATCCGTTTGGCTTTTGTTAAGTTATTTTCGATATGTACGTATTACTTCTCTCAAGTTTCTGCTTACATCTTACATAATGTCCTCAATTTGTTTGGCTTATTTCCAAATTAATTTTTGCAAAACCTTGATTCAACGTTTTGTTTTTAATAGCATAGAAATATGCTCCTTATTTACAATAAACAATAAACAAAATCAGTGCTCAAATATTTTACGTGGGAATATAATATAGTAAAATGTAGGTAGTTAAAAAAAAAATTACTGTCAAGAACAACACATTTGCCATATTAAGGCTTCACTCAAAATGATCTGATATTTGTTTTTAAAGGTTTTAGTACAATAAACATAGTCCGCACTTTAGATCAGCATACATTATACATTTATATCGAAAAAAAAAAGTTTGGTATCTCAAATTCATAAGCAAAATAAAATCCAAATGCATCTAATAATGCTAGTTACAAATAATTGTACATTCTGGATTCCATCAACCACAATGACCAATAATTGTACTTTATACAGTGCACCAACCAATTAATGTTGACCTTGTATAATTTATCACACATTCTAGTTAGAATTTCAAAATCCTACAACGTTAGGACAAATTTAAAAGAAAGAGCTGACATTTACAAAAGATTTGCAAAATTGTAATTGATGATTTAAATGAAGTATTTCTATAGAAAAATGGCATAGTGTTTAAGCATTTTTTTTTTGCTAATTTTTTAGCGGAACGTAAGAAGGACGTTAACCGTATGATCAAATATAAAACGCAAATATGTTAATTTGGTGCATTGTTTTATTATATAGAAATTTCTTACTCGAACACCTAGTACTGGTAGACTTCTCACTATTTCTCGGTGGTACAAACTGTTGTTTGACTTTGGCTTTAAGTACTTCAGGAAATTAGAAGATTCTTTATGTGTTGAAGCCGAAATTGAGCATCCGCCTATACCAAATATAAGATTTACGATTGCAATTGCTAATAGTGTAGCGTATTTATCGGCGGGTACGACAGAGATACTGCGCACAACAGAATAGATGCTTCTGACCAACAATAATGCATGCAATCCAACTCCAAGTGGCATATGCTTTGGTGCATATCGGTTATTGAACAAAGCGTTTAGCAAAGTCATGCGTCGATAAATGCTTACTAGCTCTTCAGTACTCTCATTTCTTTCACAAACAAAAATTAGTCAAATTAATGCAAAACACAAGTACCTAATGAACGTTTGTGGATTCTTACATAAATGGTAACTGCCGAAAAGTCCTTTTGGTGATCATAATATAAATTAAAAATATGTAAGTGTTTTGAATAAATAAAACTTTTGTTTGCAGCAGTATATAGGAGTCTAGGAGTGTTTCAGTCATTCCAAACACGCAAAATATTCTTTCTGTGCAAATTATTGCAGCTAATTGATACTTTGGAGTTTGCCTCGTTATGGCAGAATAGAATCCCAATAGGTGTAGGGATTTCGCATACATTACGTACACAACCAACACTCGGTTGATTCTTTTCCAAGTTTTGCCAAACGAAGGAACCAAATCTGTATAAAAATTTTCAAAATATATACAATGCACCTGATTTTTGAAATTTCGACTATTGTGGACACATCTAACTTACATTCAATGTTTTGTTGTTGACGGAGAAATTGTGTTGCGAAATACGCAAACTCAAATCGACCAACATATATGATATATTCCGAAATTAGGAACAGGAATGCAAATGTAGTTCGACGTAGCAAAAGAATTCTATCGCTTGCATCTAAACACAGACTGTCAATCGAATGTTGATACATTCTAAATGTCAGAAAAGCCAGTCGGCATAGTGCGTATGATACAAATATTCTTCTCAAGTAAATTCTCGTTCGAGNTAAATGTCAGAAAAGCCAGTCGGCATAGTGCGTATGATACAAATATTCTTCTCAAGTAAATTCTCGTTCGAGTTGTTGCAACACTTAAGCAAACTGGTATTGATGTCTTTAGTTTAAATGGAGTTACACAAAAAATGGAGCTACAATTCACAACCATCGAGAAAATTTGAAGGTTCATTTTGAAGTGGAAATTTATATGAAGCTCACAGATGTATTTGTTGTGTTAATTCACAATTAGAAATAGTGTATAACTTTAACCATATCCAGTTTTCCTGGAATCCTAAATTTGTAAACAAATTTACCGGATTTTGTTAACTAAATCTCAAATGTACAAATTTTCGAAAATAAAAAGTCAGTTGTGGCTGCAACAATATTGAAATCTAAGGATTGCTTTACACCATTTTACCGACAAATTCAATGCTCCTAATACTAGATGTTTTTGTAAGAATTTCACCTTATTGGATAATTGAATACTGCCGAGAACTATATTTCGTATTGGGTTTGCCAGTGAAAGCAAAATTAAACAATAAGTACATAATAGCGTAGATTTAACTGGGAAGCGGATTTCATATTGTCAATAATAAATACAAAAAAATACGAGAAACCTCATTATTTCTAAATTGTAAAGAAAAGTTTGGGAAACGTCGACGCAAATTATTCCTCCCTTTTTCCTACAACCTCAACTAATAAAAAATAGCTAAATATGAAAACTAGGAGACAACAGACTATGGAAACTGCTGCTAATATATTTTTAATTTAGTTAAAAGGGCTTGGCTAGTTATGATTTAAATTATTTTAAAAAGCTCGATTGTTGTTTGGGAGTTTTTCAGCGTCCTGTGACCCAATACAATTTTTAATAATTTTAAAATAAGAGTACTTTTTTTTTAATTTCTTTAAATTAAAAAGTGACCTTATGAACTACTAATTTACATCCGAATTATTTTTGATTATGTTTATTTATTAAAAATTCTAACGTTAGATGCATTGAATACATGCTCCGTAGTTTGACTTTCTGTTTCAGTTCCGTTTCTATGCCTGCAATTTTCCGTTCAGTGCTTTTCCATAAAAAAACGGAGCGGAGTTTTCCCATTTTGCAAGAGCAAAAAAGGCTGTTCGTTGAATACCTTTTATGAAGTGAGATGTATTATCATTTTACCACAACATTTCCTAACTGCTACAATTTTATTAAAGTTACAAACTATGCCAACAAACAGAAGGGTTTGCAATATGCATCGTCATTAAATCTTGCAAAAGGACATTAAGTCCCTTCGATGTCAAATATTCATAAAAATGATTTTCGTGAAATCTAAACTCTAAATTTTGTAGTGTCCCCAGCTCTCATTTTTCCAAGGTATGTTTGTTAATTTACACTATTTAAACTTTAAATGCTACTCAAAACAACTTCAAGTGTTTGATATATCCGGCAGCTTGTCCGTCTGTCCGATTAATCAAAACATAAATCGAGAAAGGTTAAGCCGACTTCAAATCTGTCTTCAATTTCACTTCTAATCTATTTCTGTAACGCTGTAGGGAGGTTGCCTGGACTTGGCCCTTTAAGGTTCACAAATTACCCCGCAAGGTCAAAATGTCATTTTTACGAATTGGAAAACGACAAGGGTACTGATCCTTCATGAGGTTCATAGGACGAGTACTTAATTCCTTAAAAAATGTTCCACTGTTTCGTCGAATGGGCCGTGTTAAGGGTCCCACCGTCTTAGGAAATCTCTAAGGATCCTAAATTGTGTACCTGATTGTAAGATTCCAAAAGTTGATGGGAATGAATCACGTGACGGGTACCTAGGATTTTGATGATTTTGGGTCCTCGAACTGAACCAGAGCTATTGCTGCTCTGTAAAATCTGTTTTATGGTTATCGACAACCCATTTTGCTACGATATTTTTATAGAAGTTCTTTTCATTTTCCTAATTGTCCCGAATTGACTTAATGATAGAGGGTAATTTCGAAAAAGATTCTTTGTAAAAAAAAATATCAGTCAAATACGTTTTAAACAAATTTTAAGGTGGTGTTCGTTAGGAATTTCTCGACGAAAATTTTGTTGACGACTTTCGATGCGTCATGGGTTTACACATGGAAAATATACAGTTTCGAATTTTAAGGCCAAGGACACTATTGTGCTATAGAGCGATCAAAAAACACAGTGCTAAGTCAGGCTATATTTGCTATTGCATTTCTGCCAAGTGTAATTAACGTAATAGTTCATTAGATATGGATATTCCTTACCGCCAACCACAGTTTGAAAATTCTGAAATTTTGCTTTGACGCAACGTTAGCACTATTTGCTGTTCCACTACTATGAAACCTTATAGTTATGTATGAAATTGCAGGAATCGTATCATCGATTTTCTGCATATTGCTAGTACCAAACCCCTATCTTTAACCAATATAGTTTTGAACTAATTTTTAACTTTGAAATTTATACTGTGCAAAACTGAACCCTTCCGAATTTGAACTATTCAATAAATGTGCGGCTTAAGAAATACTGTCGCCTCGTGCTGCTTAGTTAGTGTAGTTCTAAAAGTTATCGCAACATTAAAATCGAATAATTTTAAAACATTTTTAATTTAAATGACCCAACCACCCAATTATACTACAAGCGAGCACCGCCTAAGTAATGCCTAAACTAATACTAATAAGAACTATGACAAATAATAATAATATCTTGTGACTTATACAATTACTACGTTTAATTAAGTTAAAGTTAAGATAGGGTTAAGATAGGGTTAAGATATGGTCAAGATAGGGTTAAGACATGGGGTAAAGATAAAAGTCAAGATAGAGATAAGATATAGTTCAGATATGGTTTTGACAAGTTTAAAAAAATGTTAATTTAGTGAGCATATGCTCACCCAACTGCAGCCGATGCTCACGATAATTTTTAGGCTCATCTCAATTGTATAAATTTCATCTCAATTTACCTAATTTGCATATTTAATTTTATTCCATTTTATTTGCGTATAATTCATTTAGGTGTAAGACCACGTGTTGTGGGTACCTTGAAAATTTGTAATTTTGACCGAATAAAATAAAAAATAATAATAAAAAAAGTATTTCTATAGATAAATAGCTTAAAGTATTTGACAATATTTTGTGAAATTTTTTAGCGGAACGTAAGTAGAACGTGAACAGTAAAATCAAATATGAAACGCAAATATGTTAATTTGGTGCATTGTTTTAAAATATAGAAATTTCCTACTCGAACACCTAGTACTCTCAGACTTCTCACTATTTCTCGGTGGTACAAATTGTTGTTTTCCATCATTGACTTTGACTTTAAGTACATCAGGAAATTAGAAGATTCTTTATGTGTTGAGGCTGCAATTGAGCATCCGCATATACCAAATGTAAGATTTACGAATGCAATTGCTAATAGAGTGACGTATTTGTCGGCGGGCACGACAGAGATATTGCGCACAACAGAATAGATGCTTCTGACCAACAATAATGCATGAAATCCAACCCCAAGTGGCAGAGGCTTTGGCGCATAATGGTTATTGAACAAAGTGTTTAGCAGTGTCATGCGCCGATAAAGGTTTACTAGCTCTTCAGTACTCTCATTTCTTTCACAAACAAAAATAAGTATTATAAATGCAATACACAAGTACCGAATAAACGTTTGGAGATTCTTACATAAATGGTAACTGCCGAAAAGTCCTTTTGGTGATCATAATATACATTAAAAAAATGTAAGTGTTTTGAATGAATAAAACTTGTGCCAGCAGCAGTATATAGGAATCTAGGAGTGTTTCAGTCATTCCAAACACGCAAAACATTTTTTTCGTGCAAAGTATTGCAGCCAATTGATACTTTGGAATTTGGCGCGTTATGGCAGAATACAGTATCATTAGGTGTAGGGATATCGAATACATTAAGTACACACCCAACACTCTGTTGATCTTTTTCCAAGTTTTGCGAAACGAAGGAACCAAATCTGTATATAAAATTTCCAAAATATATACAATGCACCTGATTTTTGAAATTTCGACTATTGTAGACACATCTAACTTACATTCAATGTTTTGCTGTTGGCGAAGAAATTGTGTTGCGAAATACGCTAACTCAAATCGACCAGCATATATGATATAATCAAAAAATAGGAACAGGAATGCAAATGTATTTCGACGTAGCAAAAGCATTGTATCGCTTGCATCTAAGCTCAGACTGTCAATCGAATTTTGATACATTCTAAGTGTCAGAAAACCGAATCGGCATAGTGCGTATGATACGAATATTCTTCTCAAGTAAGTTCTCGTTCGAGTTGTGGCCACTCTTAAGCAAACTGGTATTGATGTCTTAAGTTTAAATGGAGTTATACAAAAAATTGAGCTAAAAATCACAATCATCGAGAAAATTCGAAGATTCATGTTGAAGTAGAAATTTATATGAAACTCGCAGATGTATAAGTTGTGGTTATTAACAAGCAATTAGAAATTGTTTATAATTTTAACCAAATCCAGTTTTTCGGGGATCCTAGTTTTGTAAACAAAATTGACGAATTTTTGTTAACTAAATTTCCCGTGTACAAATTTTTGGACAAAACAAAAATCAGTTGCAGCTGCAACAATACTGACGACTAGGGATTTCTTTATAACATTCTATTGACATATGCAATCTTACCCAATCTTAATATTACTTGTCTTTGAAGGAATTTTACCTCAATTGATAATTGATTGCTGCTGAAAAAAAAATCGAATTGGATTTGATAGTGAAAGCAAATAAATACCCAATAACATAGATTTAAGTGGTATGCAGATTTCAAATTGGCATTCAAGCAATAATAAATTAATATTTTACAACATGGCTCATTATTTCCATGTTGTGAAGAGAAGTTTGAAAAACTTCGATGCAAATTATTTGTCACTTTTTCCTATACACTGACCTATCAAAAAAGCTAAAAAAACAAACTAGAATACCTTATACTATGGATATTGCGGCTAATTTATTTTTAATTTAAATAGAAGGGCTTTGGCTGTTTATGATATAGAGTATTTTAAAATGCTCGATTGTTGATTGGGGGGGGGGGGGGTGTTTGTCAACGTCCTGTGAACACAAGGCCTTTGAATTCGTTTGTTAGAGGTAAGATTTGTAAAGCAGGGGGCTTGCGTCACGTAAAAATCACCTAAACTTCCGTTGTTCTAAAATTGTATGTACTAGCAACAAAATGAGCAAGGTCACTCTGAAACAAGAAGTAACATAGGAACACTTAAGGGTCTCTTAAAACTTGACTTTAGCGTCTAACATTTTCTAAAACTTCTAAATGAACAAAATCGCTAGCTGCAAAATCAAGAGCTCTCAATGTTGCGCGTTAAAATACGTTCAACATTTGGAAGCTTTTGAATGAGCTCCACCTGCGCAATATAATTGTTTTCTTACCAATTTCTGTGCATATTTTTGCCTTCAGAGCCCAAATTTTCTTACGCTTCCGTCGCCTATTAATCAACTTTTGCCAATTTGAATTAAGTTGCAGCCTGCAATCCCTATACATTTAGCACATCTCGCTTTTGCTCTAGGTTCATTTTTGCTTACTTTCTCCTGACGGTTAGGACTTTAATTCTCGAAATTCTTAGTGCTCTAATCAATAATGTGACGCTACCCAGACGTTTCACAGATTTCACAACGGGAAATTCTGATTTATGTACGTAGCCGAGCCCAACGTATTTAGAAACCGAATTTTTTTGAAAACTTTACATTTGACTGGGAAATATTTTAAAACTTGAAAATTGCAAAGAGGAGCATACATGTCATATCCCAACAATCCACCAAATGTAGTTAGATTGTAAATGTATTAATATTGCGTAGCATGTATATAGTACACATCTAATATGCCTAGCATTCGATAATGACATAAGCCCAGTCTCGGGCTAAAAACTCGAGCATATTGTGTGAATATCTTTTACAAGGTATATTTGATCACCAAACAAATATTTCCTAAGATCCATTTAAACAATAAAGTGTTTAGTTGGAAACCATGGCAACAGATTGCCTTTGCATGATACGTTGTCGTTATATATTGGGCGTTATGTATGTTTGTAAGAGGGAGCACACAACTTATTTATTAGGATAGGGAGACTCACGCCGAGCATGCGCTAGTTTGGCATATTTCGGCCGCTTCAATAAAAAAACAGCTTTAATTTCTCGAGATTTCACACTGTTTTTCCCTTTTGAACCTCCCTGATTTTATTGAAAACTCTATCAACGAGGGCAGAGGGATATTAGACAAGTCCTCTTCCGACAAAACAGCATGTCTAAAGATCCTCAGTCTAAGTTGCGTATAACCTTCACTTTCCATTAGCAAATAATCTCTACTTTCCTCAGCCCGTCCGCAGGCTTTGCAGATTGGTGAGTCAGTGAGTCCCATTCTATGGAGATGAAGGGCGAGTAAACAGTGTTCTGTTACAATCTTCATCAGGGTTTGTAGGAATCCTCGACTAAGGTTGCCGCAGAGTTTTGCTGTCCGACTACTGAATTTCTTAAGTATTGTTTTGTATCACGACAGTCGCTTAAGGTGAAGTTTTTCTTCCCACTTAGAGATAGCCGAGTACAATAGGTCGGTTGGTACAGGTGACGCCAGTTCGGGTCCATTGAAGGACTCTACCGTAGCCAGGTTTACGAGCTGGTCAACAACCTCATTTCCTTTATACCCACTGTGAGCGGGAATCCAGTTTACAGTTATTGGGCGTTAGTTACAGCAGTGTCAAATATTCATTGTGTTATAAGCAATATAATATATAAGCAAAATCTAAACTTTAAATTCTTACAAAACTTTTACAAAACTCACAATGTTCCAAAGCATGGTAAATCAATCAATCATTTATATTGATATATGTCGAGCCCATAATCAACATCTCATTGTTTTAGTGAAACAAAAACGTAAAGAATAAACATAGATACAGCTAAATTAGCTTAAGTTAATAATTATCCTTAGAGGCCCAAGGTTAATCGTGTGTGCAATTAAGTCCAAAATTATAAAGAAAACGTATAAAAGGATGAAATTGTGTTCTTTTAAAATTGGATTCTAAACTAAAATAATATTAGTATACTAAAGCTACGAAATGGAGTATCTACTAACAACGCTGGGTAAGATGGTGTTCTTCTTGTACTTGACGAGCTCAAGAAAGTTGGTAGAGGGGGATTCAATCAATTGGTCGAAAGTGGTTGTTTTAAGAGGAAGTGATAGACTTTACTGTAAGGTCTGCTCTTTTTCTATCGCTGGATAGATATTCCGTTAGGATGTGGTGGTAAAACAAGCGAGAAACACAAAGATTACAGGCTTCTTCCTTAATTAAACCAAGATTTGCCCATTTGACGCTGTTGAGGAGAATGTTGATGTACAGTCGGAGCTGAGCGATTATCGTGACAGCGCTCTTTGGAAATTGTTGTTTTAGGTAAAACTTTGCAGAGAAAAGCTCCTTAGTTAGCTTGTGGTAGTGAGGCATAGATCGGAATTTCTTTGCACAGCCCAAGTCTGTTGTTCCAATTTTTCTGCAAATTCTATCTCAGAATTCTTCTTCCTTGAGGTTAGCAAGGTAGTAAGAATTTTGTAGCCAAAACCACTCCATCTCAGCTTGCTCGTGGTATCTTTCATTAGCACCAGTTCAACGGTTGATTAGTGTCGTCACTAAAAATGCTCACCTCATATCCTCCCATGCGGCATGTGGCAGTGATAAATCAGGCGAAATGCGGAGAATCCTATACCGATTTTAGTTAGAATCAAAGAGTTTTTAAATTTTCTCTGCAAAT
Source organism: Bilobella aurantiaca (assembly GCA_021029175.1). Lineage (NCBI taxonomy): Eukaryota > Metazoa > Arthropoda > Collembola > Poduromorpha > Neanuridae > Bilobella > Bilobella aurantiaca. The sequence goes on from VYYI01001215.1 coordinate 15,231, forward strand.
GTAGACAAAATAATAGAAATTTTACTCAAAGCAAATTTCGAAAAGCAGATAGGATTTATTCATAAAAGTTGAACTAAATTTGATTATTCAAAGTTCTTGTTGTGTTTGAAAAGCAAAGTTTTGGTTACATTACCGATATTTCTTACGGTAACGGTAATAAAGATTACCGGTTATTGTCGGTAATTACCGGTAATGCAAACCCTAGTTCTAATGAGCCCTCTAATGTTGTTTTTTCGGAATGTGTATTCATAAATAATTTATAACCCTATTTGGAAAAAAAAATTTTGTTCGTTGCACTTATTAAAATTAATCAGTGCTATTTTCTTCGGGTTGATTGCCTCTGGCATCGTGGCCGTGGGCCTGGCGCTTTTCTGCTGCCTCTGTTCTCCATTGGAAAAGTTCGTGGCAAAATCCAATAATGACCAACATGAAGAGGATCAGGCCTAAGGACCCATCGAATTACGTTAATTGAAGATTTTCGTGCTTACATTTAATTAGTATTATATAGTTTCATTAGTTTAGATTAACTCGGCTCGGCTTCAGAAGTAGTGAGTAGGAATCAGCGTACATTAAGATAGGAATATTATGTAAGCTAGAAGTAGGCTATTTCCAAATCTACCTTGTAATTTCAATTTATTGACAAACAAATAGCCCCGCTCCATAGGCTTCTGCCTTTGGGGAGTGGTAATAATAAATAAAAAGAAATTAATCAGTGCTAATTAAAAAATACTTTTGGTGTATTCTTTTTCAGAAAAAAAAATCCAACTCTTGCCAGGTTTGGACAACTGATCGATACTATGAAGTAGACCGATTGGTGAATAGGAATTTTAACAAGTTTTAATGGCCTCTTACCTCTCATCTGTGAACAAATAAAGTATCAGTATCTCAAATGCAAAAATAGGAGTGGAAACTAATTTCACACGTTTATTACGAACGTCTGATTCAGGTCCTATCCAAATAAGGGAATTGCCTCATATATAATTTAATAGGGTTATCTAAATGTTTGGAACCAGAAACATTTGTTGGAATAAGTAATTTTTTACTAATTAATACTTGACATTAGGCAATTAGCGACAGTATGATTTTTCAAACCTTGCTTCAAATTACGTTTTGTATAAATAGCATAGAATTATAATATGTTTTTTATTTCAAACAATAAATGTAAGTGATGTTCAAATATTTGAAATTGTAGAATAATATATTAAAATATAGGTAGTTTCACAAACAAAATTATAGTCAAGAGCCATATTAAGCCTTTTCTCATGATGATTTGATAATGGTGCTTTATGACGCTTAAAGATTTTGTTACCATTAAAATAGTCTGCCCTTTAAATCACCGTACACATATTTATATCAAATACAAAATCTATAATTCAAAAGCAAAATGATATCCAAATACATCAAATAATGCTAGTAACAAATAATTCCAGATCCTGGAATGACCAATTGTATTTTATACAGTACACTAACTACTTAATGTTAACTATAAAGTATTTATCACACGTTCTAGTTTGAATTCCAAAAACTTACAACTAGGTCAACTTTGAGAAAAAATTTGACATTTACAAAAAATTTGCAAAATTGTAATTGCTGATTTAAATAAAGTATTTCTATAGAAATACTGGAAATACAAGGAATACCTAGAAATAGCCTAGTTTTTAAGCATATTTTTTGCTATTTTTTTAGCGGAACGTAAGAAGGACGTTAACCGTATTGTCAAATATAAAACACAAATATGTTAATTTGGTGCATCGTTTTATAATATAGAAATTTCTTACTCGAATACCTAGTACTCTCAGACTTCTCACTGTTTCTCGGTAATACAAACTGTTATTTGGCATCATTGACTTTGACTTTAAGTACATCAGGAAATTAGAAGATTCTTCATGTGTTGAGGCCGAAATTGAGCATCCGCCTATACCAAATATAAGATTTAGGATTGCATTACCTAAGAGAGTAACATACTTGTCGGCGGGTACGACAGAGATATTGCGCACAAGAGAATAGATGCTTCTGACCAAAAATAATGCATTAAATCCAACCCCAAGTGGCATAGACTTTGGTGCATATCGGTTATTGAACAAAGTGTTTAGCAGTGTCATGCGTCGATAAATGCATACTAGCTCTTCAGTACTCTCATTTCTTTCACAAACAAAAGTTAGTAAAATTAATGCAATACACAAGTACCTCATGAACGTTTGGGGATTCTTACATAAGTGGTAACTTGCGAAAAGTTCTTTTTGTGATCATAATGTACATCAAAAATATGTAAATGCTTTGAATAAATAAAACTTGTGTCTGCAGCAGTATATAGGAATCTAGGAGAGTTTCAATCATTCCAAACACGCAAAATATTTTTTCCGTGCAAAATACTGCAGCCAATTGATACTTTGGAATTTGCCTCGTTATGGCAGAGTACAATCTCAATAGGTGTAAGGATATCGAATACATTACGTACACACACAACACTCTATTGATTCTTTTCCATGTTTTGGCAAAGCAAAGAGGCAAACCTATATAAAAACGTTTGAAAATATATACAATGCACCTGATATCTGAAATTTGAACTATTGGACACATCTAACTTACGTTCAATGTTTTGTTGTTGACGGAGAAATTGTGTTGCGAAATACGCCAACTCAAATCGACCAGCATATATGATAAATTCCATAAATAGGAACAAAAACGCAACTATAATTCGACGTAGCAAATGAATTCTATCGCTTGCATCTAAGCTCAGACTCTCAATCAAATTTTGATACATTCTAAATGTCAGAAAAGCGAGTCGGCATAGTGCGTATGATACGAATATTCTTCTCAAGTAAATTCTCGTCCGAGTTGTAGCCACACTAAAACAAGCTGGTATTGACGTCTTTAGTTTAAATGGAGTTACACACAAAATGAAGCTAAAATTCACAACCATTGAGTAAATTCGAAGATTCATATTAAAGTAGAAATTTAGTTGTAATTAACAACTAGAAATATTTTACAATTTTAACCAAATCCTTTTTCTTGGAATCCTAGTTTTTTAAACAAATTTGACGGATTTTGTTTTGTAAATCTTCCGTGTACAAATTTTGGACCAAACAAAAATCAATTGTAGCTGCAACGATATTGACGACTACGGATTTCTCTACAACATTCTGTTGACATATTCAATCGTATTAATATTACATGCTTTTGAAGGAATTTCTCCTCAACAAATAATTGATTGCGGTCGAGAAAAAAAATTCGAATTGGGTTTTCCAGTGAAAGCAAATTTATCAATATGTACCTAATAACATACATTTTATTTGCTAACCGGATTTCAAATCCGGCAATCAAGCAATAATAAATCTATATTTTACGACATAGATCATTATTTCCATATTGTAGAGAGAAGTTTGACAACATCGACGCAAATTATTTATCATTTTTTCCTACATCTGAGCTTATAAAAAAGTTAAATAAGAAAACAAGAATATACCTTATACTATGGAAATTGCTGCTAAATTATTTTAATCTAATTAGAAGGGCTTGGTTGTTTATGATTTAGGATATTTTAAACAGCTCGATTGTTGATTGGGAGGTTTTTTTTTCAACGTCCTTTGAATAAAGTGCGTTTAAATTTGGGGTTTAACAATAAGATTTGAAAGTCAAAATCATGTACACGTCTGTTGTAAAATCGCAATGACTAGCATCAAACAGAGCAAGCCATGCTCACCCTGAAACAAAACGCAGCAACCATAGGGGCCCCTTGAAACTAGTCTTTAACGTGTGTAGCAAGTAGCAAGCGAAGCAAATATGTAGTAAGTGAAATCCCATGTAGTACTTTTGAATTTGTGTGTTTGTTTGAAGAGGCTTTCATAATGTCAAAATCAAAATTTTCAGTGGAAATGAAATTCAAACCCAATCCGAGCTTCTAGAAATATTGAATAAAAGTCTCATGATTACTTATTTGCTTTTAAAATTATGACAAACTAAAATCGTCTCTAGGAATGTGTGTTTTTTTAATATAGTACATCGGTTACCCGATCGAAACCAAAACGGTATCCGTACACGGAAAATTTAGAAATTTTATGTGAATCGACTGTGTTGTGAAGATAAAAATTTTACCGGTTTATAGAGTTGAACGTCGAATTCGATTAGGACAAACAGCACCTCTAGCACATTTGATTTAATTTAAAAAAAACTATGGTTTCAAAACGTTTCATTGATTCGCTTAATTAAAAGACTTTCAAAAGTAAACCCCTCAAAAAATTCTTAAACAAAACCTAGCCGATGCTTGAGAGCTTCGACTCCTCGAAAAATAATTACACTAAAAATTATTAAAAAAAAACCCAAACCCAACCGATCTTGACTATATGATCATTGTTAATTAATTAATTAACCCATATGACCATATGACTTGTCAATTAATTAAACCTACACTAAATGTACCCTATTCTACACGGCATACATCACAATGCTGATCAGTAAGCAGTCGTTGACCTATACAATTAGTGACCTCTGTGAACAGTGGGCTTTACTGACTACAAGCAGACACCTTGCATTTCCATAAAACTAATCCAAGGCACTAGCATATATCCTACCCAAAATAGTCATGCATGTTTATACTGTTCAGTTAAACGGTGTATAGTAGACTGAAAGCAATTCCTCTCGCCAAGTTATCCAGTAGTGTAAGTTTCGCTTCCTGAAAATAATATGATATAACTCCAAATTACAGGATTGTTAAACATATGTGTCCCAGGGGATGTATTCGTTTTCTCAAATAAATGTTAACATGTCAATAAAACATGAATACAGTTGTTCAACCCCTACTTACCCCTTCCATGTGGTACAACCCTCCGACAGTAGACTTTAGCACAGGTAGCGAGTCGGTCACTTTCTTAATATATAAAATCCTTGAATTCGATATTCCAACTTGCAGCATTTTATGCCGTCTCAAATTTAAAACAGCATTTTTAGAAACGTTGAACACAGTTGACATCAGGAGTGATGATGGGAAGATAATTGAGACAATTGTGAAAAAGTAAAAGAGCAATGCTGCGTAAATCACACTGTCTAAAATTGCTCTGAGTCTTATTAGACAGAAGGATAAAACAAAAATACCAAGCAACGCTCCGCCCTTGAATGTTGGAATTATGCTTGATCCAAAAACTATGTTGTGAAGACTATTGTAAAGCTGCATTGAACGATAGACAAGTACACATTCTTCAGCAGAGTATCTTGCATCTTTCGGCCAAACCGTGCTGTAACAATAGTATTTCTAAATTTGAGTACTGTAATTCACTACTCAAAATAATTAAGTTCATAATAATCGAGTTGTTGGTGCGACCCAGAGGAACCGGGCCCTGTACAGTGGTTAAGTTTTTAATGTTTCTCCAATGGCATCCCGAGATCAAGACCCAGCTTCTCCATGCAGGAAAATAACATTTTCTGCACTGTGTATTTAATGCACTTTCTTATATAAAAATCGCGCAAATGGAAAAGGGTTAGAGGAGGTCGTTTATAAATCGCCATATAATGGCTTTTTGTTTATGCTGCTTGACATTAGCCTAACGACTAGGCATCCAACTTGTTTGAATCAATTTTTACATTTCTTTTGAAAAATGAAATGTGGGAGTATTTGTTGCTAAACTGTCAATACAGTACATGCTAGCCTAATAAATCTGCTCTAACGCAGGAAAAACACAGAAACGATAATTTGTCTGTCCTCAGACGAGTGTTTTTGCCATTTTGACATGCATTTTGAATATGGTATTACACAAAATCGTGTTTGAATATTTAGTAAATAAATCTCTCACATTAAGTTAAGCGTAACAAAGTGGTGTATAAATATCAATTTTAGTAAAACTGAAATAGCCAGGGTGTCGCAATTTACAATGAGGAAAACTTTTTTTCGAAAAGT